>JAMKQA010057143.1:0-13597 GCA_024699735.1 Posidonia australis
CCAAGTTGGTGCGCCAGCCCTGCTCACAGATGTCTGATTTGGGCTCTGGCTAATGGGTTTGGGGCTCGGTTTAAGGGCTGATCGCATCCAAAGCAACATAGGGACACTCATTCCTGGGTCACCTCAAAATCGAGGTGTCTACACTAATAAAAACTTAATCAAGATTTTGAAGAAGATGGCTGAGACACACAAGGACTGACATGAGAAGCTTCCTTACGTGCTTTGGGCTTACAGGACCTCAGTCTGGACATCAACAGGAGCAACATTGTATTCACTTGTTTATGGTATGGAGGCAGTTCTCCCTTTCGAAGTGGATGTTCTGTCACTAAGAATTTTGAAAGAAGTAGAACTAGAGGAGACAGAATGGGTCCAAGACCGCTATGTTCAACTAGACCTGATCAACGAGCACAGATTACAAGCCCTGCACCATGCACAATGCTATCAAAAGCGAATGGCCTGAGCATATTAGAAGAAAGTTTGGCCTAGAAATTTTGTGCCAAATGACCTGGTTTTGCATGCCATTCACCTACCCGTTGCCCGAGGAAAGTTCAGGCCCAACTAGCATGGACCATTTATTGTGAAAGAAGCCTTGTCTAGAGGCGCAGTCATTCTTGAGGATAGGGATCGTGGGGAGCAGTTAGAGCCCGTCAACGCATTCTACCTAAAAAAGTACTACCAATGATCCTCAGCCACTCCTGGGCCTTGCAAAGTATGCCATTCCAGACTATGCACCTCTATGTTCTTACTAGTATCTCGCAACCACACATCATGCATGCTGTATCATATGCATTTTACTTTCGTTTCGTTTGCATTATAGTTATAATAGGAAACATCAGCATAATCATTGCCCGATGAGGAAAATTGGAAGGTCAGCCTGCTTAGGAAGAGTTTTGATCCTCCTCACGTGTTACTACCTGTGTGACCTTGGAGGTAAGAGTGCCAGTGTTCGTGGGAAATGGAACAAAATGTACAAATTCTCAAGGGCCCTATACCTCAAGAGGGAGAGAAAATAATAGGTCGTGAGTGAGTGTGAGCCAAAAAAAATATAGACATCGGAGCACAAAAGAAATGAGAAGATAGAAGTCGGCTCCAATGAGAGAAGCATGTGAGACAACTCTGTCCCTATCACATAACTTGGAGAGGAGTTGAAGCATACACCTACCAAGCCCATATTTTCAAAGGGACTAGCCACCCCTTAAGTTAAACTGAAAAGAGCAGCCACCCCTCAGCCTAGGTGTTTATTACCTCCAAGTTGGGATAGTGTAAGTTAGCATGCTTTTGAGGGAGTAAAAGAAAAATGAATTATTGAAAAAAGCAGGTGTAGGGCCCTAGGAGTTTGGCATAGAGCCCATTTTATCTCAACAGTCTGTGAGTGAGTAGCCACCATAAACCCAGGGATCCAAGTAGCGCCAAATGAGTTGAAGATATTCTAGTTCATTATAGTAGGCAATAAAGACTTCCTTGGCGCTGAGAGCACCAATATCTTCTATATGCCATGCATAGATCTTGTTTCACTCTTACACAAATTTTGCATAAGTCATCTGACATTCGGCATTCTAGATCGCATCTCTTTTATATTTTGCATCGCTTTGCAAGGCGTTTGCCCATGTTCCAACTAGGGGCATACCAGTTGTCTTTTGAGTTGCAGTATTGGCAAAAAGGGAGCTTCAACCAGGGGCATGTTAACTGCTCTTTGGTTGGAAATAGATCTTTGACTAGGGACATGCCGGCTGCCTTGCTAAGTCAAGAAAATCATTGGGACAGTGCTACTGTCAGGGGCATGCGGGCCAACAGCAATTGTTTGTTACATAAAGCATAGATTCATTGCAAAGACGGACCAAATTAGATTCAGGAATGATACAGAGAAAAAACAAGACTGTCCCTTTATTACAGTTCATCAGTTGTACAAAATTTGCTCACTTGATAGCAGTGGACTGGCAGCTTACAATCAGTTGACTCTGGCCCTTTTTTAGTTGCCAGCTCTTGTAAATGAAGTGCCACAAGGAGGAAGTTCATTTATAGGCCAAGTTTCTCGAATTTAGGCCTCATACTCCGCTATGCAATCCAAACCTTTAGTAATGACAAGATTAGAAGTTTGAATGCCACCATGCATCAGGCGAGACAACTCGAAAGTTGTCACATTAAAGAGAGTGTATCCTTTGAAGCGATTGGGCATTGGGCTTTGCTCAATTGAATCCTGGCAAAAGCCAAATTGACATAGAACACAGACAGGATGGTATTCCACACCGCCCGTAAGCCTCGGAAGAATAATCAGTCGCATATCGCTGTTGTTAAAAAGACCGTGAAGGGCTTCGTAGTTGTGAACAGAATGCGTTAGACTACAGTGTCATCGGTAAGATTCCGCAGTCTTTCGCATAGCTCGTGGACACCAGGAAGGGTGCGTGAATGATTGGTGTGACTGTAGGAGTCAAAGACAGAGTGTTGGGGGCGTAGGACTTTCACTCCCATGTGGACAGTAAGCCAAGTCTGTCAGAAAAGACGCATGGCACAGTTAGATAAGCACAGTAAATCACTAAAATAATAGTGTTGGCTTACTTGCACCAAGGCGCCGCAACCATGGAAATGCCAGGAACGCTTCAATGCCCATTCCAAGCCAACATAGGTCTCTGCCAGAAGAATGGGGGCAAGATCAATTTAGTAGGTGATCATAGCGAGCGCTACTTTTGCCACCTCAATAGCAACTGTCATCCGGCCATGACTGAAGATGAGCTCTCCAAAGAAGCGCATTACAAAGCCGTGGAGCCATAGGCTGCCTGATGACACACGGTTGCTGGCAATCTTGTCGAAATAATCCAAGCGCAGCATTGCAGCTGACCCATCTTTGCAAATGAGGCTTTTTTCACAAGCACTTTGAGACAAACCGGTCAGTTGACTCAAGACTGAAGCATAACTATCACGACACATGAAAATAGGGGGAGACATGTACGGCGACAGGCCGTAGATCCGTTGGACTTCTTCCAAGGTGAGAGTATGTTTCGTCTGTCCAAAGTGGAATACATGGAAAGCAGGTTTCCAGAATCTAGCCGTAGCACATAACAAGTGCCAGTTCACCTCCACCTTGACAATGTTCAACAACGAGGAGGATATGCCCCAAACCCGTAGTTGCTCATGATCCTCAACAGTTAATGCATCAATCCATGCTTGCAGAACGTCGGAGCAGCATTTCGGTGTCACCATGGTCGGATATCCCTACGACAAAGATGTTAGATCAAGATATGGCAGGAATAATGCAAAATCAAGGCTAGGGCAAACAAAAAGTTATTTGGCCAAATAATTTCTCATGGTGGGGAAGATCAAATGATATCATAAATATGAAAAACAATGGAAAACCAGAACATGCAGTTTCCCCTTTGCAAGATATAGAAAACGTACAAGTCTGAAGATTGGGAAAATCAGAAGATATGATTTTTTTTTCCCTTTGCAAATCTGAGGCATGATGGAAAATCAGCCCATGTAGCCTTTTCCCTTTTGCAAAATATGAGAAAATATATGCAAATCCCAAGAATAAGAGAAAATCAGAACATATAATTTCTTCCCTTCGTAAAATCAGAAGCATGACGAAAAATTGGTTCATGTAGCCTTTTTTCCTTTGTAAAATATGAAGGAATATGAGCAATAGAGATCACCACAAATGAAAAGAACATTTGAATTCATGTAAAGGCAAGAGTTCCCTCTTGGAATTTCTATGTCATATCAAAGAAAATGGGCAAGATCACATACCATTGCAAGCCAAAAAAGAATGTAATTAGCACCGAGAGGGCAAAAAAATGAAGCTTGAAGGAGGTTTGAGGGCTTGAGAATGGTGTTTGCAGTAGGAGAGGTGGCGTTGGGGGATACGAAATAATATAGAAAAGAAAGAGGAGTCGCAGTAGAAAAGGAAAGCAAGCTGGCATTCTGAACAGAGTGCACCAAGGTGACGCACCAACCTGGCGCACCAACTAGGCACACCAAGCTGGCGCATGTAGCAGGCGCACAAAGTTGGCGCACCACCAGGCAGACAGCAAACAAAACCTCTCCTAAAATATCAAACTCGCCCAAACTGGCGCCATTTCTCAAGACCTGCATGGAAACATACATTTACACACATAGATAAATACCCAAGAGGAGGGTTGCATTCCAAAAACAGATTTGCACTCATGCACATTTAAAGTACAAATTACATTGTTCACAGAGTACAAGTTGCATCATTCATACACAAAGAGTGGCAAAAGAAGATTGAACTGAAATAAAGAAATCTACTACTCCTCGCAGAACTCCTCCTCGTCGAAAGATCTCTCCTGGAAACTCTTAGTCAAGAGTCGGGCTCCTCGTCGAGTTATCCGACACGAATACCAGGCAATAGCAGTAGGCTGAGAGAAGGCATAAGAGCTTGGGACCCTCTGTGAAACCTTGGTGTCAGAACGGTCCTCCTCAGACACTTCCAAGGTGAATTCCCCACTAGTGGCTGCATTTACCTTGTTGGCTAGGTAGTCCTGCTGAAAGATTCCCAAAAGAATGTCAGATTTGCAACAATGCCAAATATGCTGTTAAAGGAAAGTCAAAAAGAGGTACCCGTAGGATGTTCCGCCACTGTAGTTCCTGCACAAATTTGCAAAGTTGTCAAGCGAACATATCGTATAAACAAGATGAAATTTATAAGTAAAATAAAGGCTGTCATACCTGTTTTCGCCTGATGTCCTCGTAAAAAGAGGCAAATTGCTCCTCGAAGCCCTATGGAAGTAAAACAAAACAATGGGTTAGATCAAACCTTTTATATGGAGCAAATTTATTTAAGTAGAAGGTATAAGGTTTTTACCTTAGCCCAGTTGGAGGCATACTACATCCCGCGCTGACTGTCGCACACGGCCTCCTTAAAAAGATAGGGCTTCACAACTTGCCTATACCATGCTAAATAATCGGTGTAGTTGACTTCTTGAAGAATGTGTCTATCTTGAGAAGCCATAGCTGCAGCGTGCCAACTCCTAGTAGTGGCACGAGACCGGATCGGGAGATCCATGTCTATAGGAGGAGGAGTGGGGATGTAGAATTCATTGAGGAACTGATGCCTCACTCGCCCCGGGAGGAAGTAGGCCAACTTCTTCAAGCAGTAAAATTTCACCTGCTTGTCTCTCATAACGTGGCCGAGTTTAAAGGTGCCCAGTTAAACCCGTTGTATCTCAAAAATGGACGCAGGTGTACCTATTTGCAAAAAGGACAATCATAAGCATGCAGGCAAATGCTGATATGCAGAAATAAAATTCATGCAATAAAACTTACATCTTCGAGCTCTACCAAATCTAGAAGATATCGATAGGACTTGTAACTATAAACCCCAGTGGCAGCTCGATGGTCAGGCTCGACCCACTGACGAGGTAGGGGAAGAAGCTCATCCCGGAGGTGACCAAAGTAGTGCCCCCGCGTGATATGCTCCATAGCCTAGTACTAGCAAGAGCAAACAGAAGGAAAGTTAGTTATCAGCTATTGTCAAAAACTTTGCAAAAAGGAAATAAATTTACACTAGTACTTACAGTAAGCAGGGGGTACAGTCTCACATGAGACCAACGACCTAGCCTAGCTACGTTGTCCAACCCGCAGATCAGCCAGGTGTAGCTAGCCCTGACCCAGTCATAGTGGTCCAAGTACTTTAGGTTGGTTAGATACGCTAGCCAATCAACATGAATGCAATAAGCAAAAGAATCGCAGAAGATCATGGCAAGCAGATCCAGTAAGAAGTACCAAAGTACGAAATCGGCCTCATCGCTGCCCGACTTCGGGTTGGGCCAAAACTGGTCCCACTCCTAAAGCCAACCCACAGTAATCATATGCTTTCCGCGAGGTGGCTTTGGAGGAACACGGCCAAGGTGTGCAGGAGCCAGTTGCATCCTATGAGTGGTCTCCCCAATAATCGGCTCATTGCCGAATGGAAGGCCCATCAGCAAGGCCCACTGGCCGGGTAGCACTGTCAGCTCTCTGAATGGAAAATGGAATGTGTGTGTCTCGAACCTCCATCTTTCCGCCAAGGCTCGAAAAAAGTTATAATGCCCGTGGATGGCCGGAATGCGAAGCAAACTACCAAAAGGAGACCGGTGGAGCAAAAAATCCTGCAAAAACTCAGGCAAGCGGCGGAAATGGTCAAGCATAGGGGCACAATGACACTACATTACCCGGTTTGCATCCCCAACCTGAAACAACAATGACGAAACAAATACAGGATTAGAAAAGCAGCAATAATAAAACAAAGACATGTAAAAGGAAGGGCAAAGATAATTACCTCAAAATCAAGCCTCTCACAGATATGATCACCACTAAGTAATCGCCCCGCGAAGTTGCTAGACTCCTGGAAGGACAACTGTTAATGGAAATGTCGAATCTATATTACAAACGCAAGTCATTCCAAACAAGCTTACCTTGACGGGGATAGCAGGTGTCAAGCTACTAGAGGCCTGAGACCTCGAGGAAGTGCCTTGTCGTCGTGTGCGAGAACTAGAAGGTCTACCTTGGGGAGGCTATGAGGTCTCCCCCTCGGGGATCTGGTCGTCCTACAAACAGATAAGGATAACAAGCTTGGTCTTGATCATCAAGTTAAAACAAAGGAAGTGCAGTATATTCGACATAGCAAGGCGCATCTCGAGTCAGTGGTAGAACAAAAAGGAGCATAGCATACATATAAAGCAAAGCATATTGTCATATTCTACAGAAATGCAAATAAAGAGAGCATGCATACACAACTCAATGTTGTAGAAAGGAGTCCATTACTTAAGGAAAGCATCCAGTTACGTGAAAATCGGGGAGTTAAGGCCATTGTTGTCATTAAGCATTACCATTATTAGGGTTACAACGGGAGGCATTCCAGTTGTTGTTGCGTGAAAACATGGACATTCTTCCTGCTATTTGTTATTGAGCTTTATTATTGTTGCTAAGGCATGATTTGATAAAAATAAGTTCATGCATAACAGTGACAAGGAGACATTGCTTCAATCATGGCAAAATAATGGCATAGGTAGTATTATCATTCAGAGACATGATTCATGGATCTACAGCAAATAAGATCTATTTTGTGCATAGATCTATGACGTAATAAAACCACAAAATCCAAGCCACCACCCAACCGTCGACCACTCCACCCCATGGCCTGTTCCACCACCACAGCCCAACTGTCGGAATGCCCACCACCACCACACAGCCTACAAACTAGCCACCACCCAACTGCTGACCACCTAAAACCCATGACCTGTCGGAACCCACTGTCGGAGTCTGCCACCATAGCCTACCTGCCGGAGCCCGATCCACCTCACAGGCTGCACCACCTATGGCTCCACACCACATCTGTGCCTTCATACACCACCCAAACAAACACACCCCCCCATAGCTCGTCGGAACCCACCAGCCGTCGGCCGTCAAGAGAGAAAAAATAGGGGCATGCACCAAACAAAATATGAAAAGAGAAGATCAGTAGGAGGAAGAATACCACCATCGGCGAACCTCTCTCCAACCAATCTTGGAGGGTCCATCGCCGCCGCCGCACGTAGCCCTCGCACCTAGCTGTTGCACCAACGCCGAGCACCACACCAGTGCACCAAAACCACCAAGCTCAAGGGGAGAAAAGGGGGTGGCCTTTGAGAGGAAGAGGAGAAGAGATGAGGAGGAGAAGAGATGAGAAGGAGAGGAAGGAGATGGGTTTCGTCTGAAGGGAAATAAAGAAGACGAATAAGAAGAGTAGGGGAATGGGTGAAATGAAGTGAGAAAAATAAGGAGAAATAAATGAAGAAGTAAGAAGGGAAGTAAAAAAGGAAAATGAAATAAGAAGGAGAGAAGTGAAATGAAAAGGCCATGCAGCATAAGCCCATTTGCAATCTCAAGTAGCAAGATGAAATACAGCATATGTCTTGGTAGTTATGGTAGTTATTCAGTGGACCCCGTCATGTATCAACAGTGCAAATAGTTTAATTTCTAAGGTCTAAAATGCAAAATGGCTACGAAAATTACGTTTTGATCCTCAACACTCCGCGTGAAATGTCAAGAAAATGAGCGCTCAGAAGAATTCACTAGATGGGTAATTTGCAGAAAATCCCCTAACATTGTGAAATTTGCAGAATAGCCCACGGAGGGTGTAAGAAGTTATATTCAAACAGAAATTTGCATATACTTAGCAGATTTGCAAATATCATAGGGTAACAACAACCCATCCATCAATAATTTGTCGTATTAGGCCAATTTGCAATAAAGCCCCTTAGGATTTGGGAAATTGCGAATAGGTCCTAACTTTCCGCAAAATTTGCAACAGTGCCAGATGAGATTGAAACTTCAGCAGGGTTCTTTTGGAGGTTATTCCACACGCATCCCAGCAAGAATATAGGTTTCCGTGTAGTGAGGCAAGTAACAAGCATAATTACTCTTTTGCCCTCTAGAGCGCAACTAGAGCTAATCTCCTTCCTAGGGGACAATCCAGGGATTATCGTTTTTCTTTTAGGTTCATCATTCCAGGCGGATGAGGGCCTCCTTCCCTTTGCTTGGATTTTTGCAGGTGCAAAATCCTTTTGCTTGACTTTGGCCAGGCAGTCAAAGTCGTCCTTCGATCGAGTGGTCGAGGTCATATCATCTCCCTTCCTTGGATTTTTGCAGGCGCGAAATCCTTTTGCTTGACTTTGGTCGACGGTCAAAGTCGACCTTTGATCGGGCGGTCAATGTTATATCCTTTTTTCCTTAATTTTTGCAGGCGCAAAATCCTTTTGCTTGACTTTGGCTGAGTGGTCAAAGTCGACCTTTGACCGGACCGGGCGATCGAGGTCATATCCTTTCCTTTGCTTGGATTTTCGTAGGCGCAAAATCCTTCTGCTTGACTTTTAACCGAGCGGTCAAAGTCGACCTTCGACCGGTGGTCAAGGTCATATCCCTTTCTCTTTTGGATTTTTGTGGGCATGAAATCCTGCTACTTGACTTTTGACTGGGTGGTCAAAGTCGACCTTTGACCGACGGTTGAGGTCCCTTCGTTTTTCTGGATTTTCATAGGCACGAAATCCTTTTGCTTGACTTTAGCCAGGCGGTCAAAGTCGACCTTTGACCGGGTGGTGGAGGTCTTATCCCTTCCCTTTTTCGGATTTTCGCGGGCGCGAAATCCTTTTGCTTGACTTTGACCGGGAGGTCAAAGCTCAGGCGGTCGAGGTCATATCCCTTCCTTTTTAGATTTTCGCGGGCACGAAATCCTACAACTTGACCTTTGACCAAGTAGTCAAAGTCGACCTTTGACCGGGCGGTCGAGGTCCGTTCCTTTTCCTTGGATTTTCATGGGCGCGAAATCCTTTTGCTTGACTTTGACCAGGTGGTCAAAGTCAACCTTTGACCGGGTAGTGAAGGTCATATCCTTTTCCTAGACTTTCGTCGGCGTGAAATCCTTTCACTTGACTTTGACCAGGCGGTAAAAGTTGACCTTTAACCAGGCGGTTGAGGTCATATCCTATCCTTTTCTCTCCTGGATCTTCGCAGGTGCGAAATTCCTTTGTTCGCCCTAAGTCCGTGCGGACAGGGCCTCCTTGCTTTCTTGACAAATCACATGTTTTGTCATGCCCATTTTCTTTGGGCTGGTAACCCTAATTACTCGGTTGACAATTGTCAAATTGTCTGGCATCTGGGTCGATGAGACTTGGCTGACTTGTCATGTCCCACCTCCTCAGGTTGATAACCTTAATAATCCAGTTGATGAGTCTGACAACTTATCATGTCCTTGCTAGTGGTTCCCCCTGTGCGCAGGATTTCTTTAGTTTTTGTAATATCACTTCAACATTAACATCAGCATTGCTTTTACTTTCGACACCTATTCTTGGGTATAACGTTAGCATCAGCATGGCATTTATATTCAACACCAGCTCTTGCATTGGCATTTTAGTTTATCACTGCATTGGCATTGCATTGATTTTCAGCATTTTAGTTGCACTTTTGCATTTGCATTTTGCATTTGGCAACAGGTCATGACTTCTGATGCATCCATCGGATAAGTGACCCAATGCCTATAGCAAACATCATCTCCCGCAGCCTCAAAATAGGGGTATCTTGTCAACCTTGAGCATCGGTCTCAGTTCCCTCCATCCCTCGACCTCGCTCAGGGAGGAGCATCTGTAGACACCCTGATTTTTGAGGTGGTTTGTTGATGGATCCAGTGGCGATGAATTCAGATCTTGCTTTCCCATAAAGAACAAAATCCTCCAAGTGCATCAAACTAGCCTAGAGTCATTGGTTAGACTACAGAAAAAAAATCCAACATCCTACTTAGCACATTTTACTGGCATAGCTGGATGGCACACCTTTTCGGTACATTTATGTAGCACACTAGTATGGCACATCTAATTGGAGCACTAAATAAGCACACCGGAGTAGAGCACATACTGGCACACCAATGTGGCGCACATACCAGGCGCACCTCACTGGCACACCTAGCTGGCGCACATAGGTGGCGCACCAGCTCGATTCCTAGTGTAGGGAAAATCCCCCTCATCCATACCCTCCACAAAAAACCTTTCATCTTGCACCACTTGGAGGCAACTTGGGAGAAAAGAGACCTCTATTTTTTTCATCCATCTCAAGTCATTCGTGGGAAGAACAAAATCACTCCAATCAGGTAAATACCTCTCCTTTTGTCATGTAGTTTCTACTATCTTGCAACCATGTATCTAGCTTTATCCATGTTCACATGATATGTTTGATTTTCATTGTTGTTGGCATTTTGTTATGATATATTAATTTCAGATCAGATCTCATTTGCTTTATTTTTATGGTTATGCCTGAGTTTATATCATGTAGAATATGTTTGGGTGCTTATGTGCTTGGTTTACCTTGTATAAAGGGTTTGTAATTCATTTTACATGGCATGCTGTTTGGTAGTTCATGTTTGCTCATTGAATTACTCTCGTTTCCTTTTCTCTTTGGTTGGTTTTATTTTGAGATGCTTGCTCGACCTGATTTGTGCTTGGAGGTTATCTCCCTCAGTTTTATTCTGCATTAGACCTTGGTTTTAAGGATGGGGGGAGGCTTGTGTGAGGTCTTTGATCCACTGAGCACAAAGCATAATCCATACTATGGGTTTCTTAGTTTTTCATTTCCTCCCATTCTTCTTTGATTCTCCTGGTTGCATCATGGATGTCCCTTGGATCTCCCGGAATAAGTCATCAATGGCCTATGGTGCTTGTAGCCGAAAGGAATCCATATGAACCCATGAGAATCATAGGAGTAAGGGAAATATTTTTGAATCATGCTTCTCATGTAGATGCATCTTCTGGCATCTAGGAGAAGTTTTTAGACAACCTTTAGCATGTTTACCTTGTCGCATATAGCATGGCACATCAGTCAAGCTTACTGTTTGTTCTGAAATTTCTGGGTCTCACTTCAATGGCACATATTGCTAACACACATTAGTGGAGCACTTAAGTGGTGCACCAGACAGGAGCACCATCCTGGCGCACCTGTCTGGCGCACTAAACAGGCGCACTGGCCTGTTTCATTTCTCCAACAGTGACTTTTTGGCATGGTACTTAACATGGTTCCCGATTTGTTTTGCCTCTGGTTTTCTTTGTGTGTTCTTTTGGATATATCAAGATGACACCTACATGATTTCATACTCATCTATGCAAGATAGCTTAGGTTTTGCATGTAGCAAAGAAAGGACGTTAGCCACTCAATATTATCGGATCCATGGTTATATCGGTGTAATATCTTTGCACCGATGTTTGATCCACAACTTGAGTGACCTTTCGGAGCATTAGGACACATCCTATAGTCTCTCTACCCATGTTTAGCATAAGGCACAACCTGCATATAGCATTGCATTGCATATCGCCTTCTGGCGTACAAAAACAGACTGTAAAGCCAATATTTTCACATGAGTAAATGAAATGCCATAAAAGACTGATTTCTCAGGCGCACAGGGGTGCCTAATACCTTCCCGGTGCGTAACAGGGATCCTTACCCAATTTTTGGTTTATGATGATCTTTTCCATTGGTTTGTTGCATAATTTTAATGTTTTAAAACGACTTTCCTCGACTCCCGTTTTAAGTAGACTAGGTGGTGACTCCTGCATTTTTATTGTTTTTATCGCTTTTGCTGTGACTTTGCTGACCCTCGTGCATTTGGCCTTTCACGCCATGCTCGAGGCTGTCGCTTGCATGGTTACACTACCAGGTGCAGGCCACATTGACTAGGTGCACTAGGGTTGCCTGCCGATGCCGTGAGCATGCCAGGCACACTAAGCACTCACATTGGCAAGTTGCGCTACCTAGGCGTGCTAGACCCCGAAAACCTATCAATAAAAATGTACAAATAGAACCCAAATGAATAGTCGATTTTGGGAACTCGAGGCAATCTCAACTCATGCCACCAAAAATTACACAAAATATATCAAAATGAAGAGCTCGAAGTGAGCTACCACTTGGGGCAAAAATCACAAGAATTCGACAACCGTAGTTCAAGATACAAAAATTTAAAGCACTGGAACTCACACACGTGAATAGTAGCCAAACTATCGAAAATTCATTGTAAAAATCTTTGTAAAATTCCAAAAAATTATGAAGACTCTACCATACCATGAATTCATGTTAAACTACATGTTTCTATTATTTTTACCTAAAACAAGAATGAGAAATAAAGGGTAGGATGTGTACCCAACTCATAGTTGCAAGCTCTCTTCTTCTCCCTCCTTTGATTATCCTCATTTCCCTTTTTCCCTCTTCTCTGTGTTTTCACACCTCTTTCTCTATTTCCTCCATCTCTCCCAATGCCAGTCCACCCTTTTATTTTAACCATCAGCTGTTGACAGTCCTCTAGAAAGCACAGGTTGAATGGTGGCAGGGAATGACATGGCGGCATAACAAGGCATGGTGCTTATTGTGGAAGGCAGTGGTGTGTTGAAAAATTTGATTATCACTAGGTTATTTTTGGCATTTAGTCCCTTCTTTGGGTCCCACACATTTATAGGTCACAATATACCAAAATACTACACAATACAAAGAGTTAGGAAGAGCCACAAATATAATAGGAGAAATAATCATAAAATCATCTTGATTACCCAATAAATATATATAATTACAGGTAATCAAATTTCAGTTTTCCCATATTACTCTCAAACGGGCATCAATTCTTGATACAATAACTTACATTATTCTAATTTTTGAATTGACGAAAACGTGCATACAATCCACACCAGTAATGCACACTTGTGGAACAAGTGGCCAATCTGTGCTAATAACACACGTCAGTCCCTTATAGACCTTGGATATTACAAGAGGCTTAGTGCTTGATTGGTCAATTAGACCACTGGGAGGTAAGTGTAGACACCCCGATTTTGAGGTGACCCAGGAATGAGTATCCGTATGTTGCTTTGGATGTGATCAGCCCTTAAACCAGACCCCAAACCCATTAGCAAGCCAGAGTTCAGCAATTTGTGAGCCAAGCTGGCGCACCAAGGTGGCGCACCAAGGTGGCGCACCAATGTGGCGCACCAAGGTGGCGCACCAAGGTGGCGCACAAAGCAGGCGCCCAGCCGTTTCCAGACCGCGGCTGCTGACCTTCCATCTTCCGGCTGTTACCTTTGCCAACGAATGTGCTCGAGAA
>JAMKQA010057144.1:0-14164 GCA_024699735.1 Posidonia australis
TGGTCTAATGAATGTATGCTTGCTTATTCTATATGCTCATGCATGAAGATGACTGAAAACATGCCAAATCAAAGTAAAGAAGTGAAATAAAGGGAAAAAGTTAATCCGAGGGACAAATGTAGGCATTGAGAATGCCGCTTTACTATAAGTCCTTGGGCGATGAGGAAAATCGTGAAATTCTCAGAAAGCGTCTCGCAAATCAGCAGAAATTAGGATAAATCTGAGAGAATCAAATAGGGGAAAATAATCCTCATTTAGGGACAATGTCGGCTATGACAAGCCTTTTACTATATGCCCTTGGGCGATGGAAAACGAAAACAAGTCAAAGACATGGAAAATCAGGAGAAATCCAGGAAACGAGGAGAAAACCAAGCTGTAATCAAGCAGGGAAAGTGTGAACAAAGCTGGGAAGAAAAGATGAGAAAATCAATGCAAAAAGGTGTGAAAAGCCATGCAAAATGCAAGTGTGAATGCAGAAATGAAAAATCCAAGGGGTTTTGTGCAAAAAGCCCAAATTCCAAGGAAAACTAAAGTTCTAAAGACTAAATCATCAAAATACGTAGGAAAACACATTCTATGCAATTATGAGGAAATTTGGGGTCAAATGTGCAATTGTGTGCAATCCTAGTTAAAATGAAGTTCTCTAGGGGTCAGAATGCAATTTTACCACCTAAACATGCATTTAAATCAATTTTGCATATAATCAGGGTAAAAATGCAAGAAAAAAGTCTCAGAAATGAACTAGGAAGTTTTAGGGGCAAAATGGTCATTTTACCCTTGAAAACAAGCAATCAGAGTAAAATCAATGAAGTATAGGGGCTAAACTATAAATTGCCCAACAGAAAAAAAACATCTAGAAGAATTTCAATAAAGTCTAAAATGCAATTTAACCAAAGAAAAACATGCTTCAGAAAAGTTTTCAAAAACTCTAGGAATTTAAATGTAGATAAACCAAAGAAATGAACATTTTGGAAAGTTTCTGCAAAGTCCAGGGGTTTAAATGCAAATTAACCAGCAAAAACATGCATCCAAAAAAGTTTCAGAGAATCATGTGAGTTTCAGAAGAATGCAGGGGCTTACATGCAATTAAACCATCAAAAATGAGCATTCAGTAACATTTTGAGAAGTGTAAGGGCTGATATGCAATTTTCGCAGTAAAAATAAATTGTCAGAAAGATTCCAAAGAAATCCAGGGTGTTCTATGCAATTTTTATGAAACAAAATACATTTTAAAAACTCTGGAGGGCTTTTATTACAGTTTTAAACTCAGAAAACATTATTTTAAATGTTCAGGGTAAAACATGTAATATTTTCAGTTAAAACTTTATTCGAAAGATATAAGAAAAATGACTGAAGGACCTATATGTAATAAAATGACCTAAAAGTAATGCTAGAAGGACTTAAATGAAAGAAAAACAATGTTTCTGCATTTTATTCAAATAAAATGTTTTAAATTGTTTTTTAAATGAAAAAAAGAAACGACGGTCGCCGGCGACGGAGCTCGCCGACGACGACCGTCGGAGGGGGCAACCAAGGTCTTCCTGTGGTCTGATCTTAGATCAGACTTCACGAGAGGCAAGAAGAAGGAAGGAGAGGAGGATCCAATGGAGTGGATCGAAATCTCGACGACTGGGTCAACCCTCCCACCTCGCTCGCCGTCAAGGCTACTCGAGGTGACGGCGCTGCAATCTGGGGGCTCCAGAGTGATTGCAGGAGTTGGTGGAGTGATCCTGGAGGCATAGAGTAGCGTAGAGCGGTGGGAAGCGCGCGGTCCACCTCTAGAGTGGTCGTCTTCTCCAGCGACGGCGTGACTGGAGCAGTTTTCCGACAATCTCTTGCGGAGCTGTCTGGAGCAGTGGAGTGGCGATCCAAGGAGCAAAGAAGCTCGAGGATGACCATAGGAGGAGGAGAGAGGGCTCGGAGGTCCAGGAGACTCTCTGGATTGCCCCTCCACCTCTGTCGCTGGAGTGTGGCGACGGCGGGGCACAGTGGAGTTCCGCTAGCCAAGGGATCACTCTGGATCCCTTGGAAGTACTCCAAGAAGAGAAGGAGAGGCTAGAGAATTAAAATTCAAACAACTAGGAGGGGCTCTGTGTGTACCTGGCAGTAGTCACCTCGCTGAAACTCTGGAAGCGACGATTGCTCCTCTCCGCGATGGCCTCACACTCTGGAATTCTCTAGAGCTCTCCTCCTCCCTCTCTTGCGTAGTGAAAAAGATCCCAGAACCGTTGCCTTCCTCCTCCTTATATAGGCAACGGAACCCAACAATCTAGAATGACAATCGTAACAAACTGCAACAGAAACACGACATCTCATAACCAACCAGCACCACGACTGTCCCCCACGCACCTCCATCTTGCCTGCCCACGCGCCAACAGTGATCAACGGTTGTCCAAGCTCGCGACGACACATCCGGTGGCACTGGCTCGAGCCTGGTTGCTGCTGGTCAACTTGGTGAGATGGGCTGGACATGGTTGGTTTGTTATTGGCTGGTATTGTTAAGGAAAAGGAGGGAAATGATGGGTTGAATCATGGTTTTGGCTTGGTTAATTTGGAAGAAGAAGAAGAAATGGGTTGAATGATGGGTTTTGATGGGCCTAAGTGGGTTTAATGGGCCTTGGTGGATTTGATGGGCTTTCATGGGCCTAAGTGGGCCTTGTGGGCCCCCATGGGCCCAAATGGGGCTAAGTGGGCCCAAATGGGCTAAATGGGTTCAAAAAGTTAAATGGGCCCAAATAAATCTTGTGGGCCCAAGTAAGCTTAATTATAGTTTAAAGGGCCTATGTGGGCCTTGTGGGCCCAAATGGGGCTAGAGCTCAGCCACCACATCTCTATCCTACAAAATCAGAAAATTGGGGTGTCTACAAAATTATTCTGAATGAATGATTTTCTGGCAAAATTGTAAACTAAACCCTGGAGATTCAAGTTTTTACTCAAATTGTGCACAGACCTTCATTTTAAATCCTAAACTTCATTAAAATTGTTCTGAATGAATGATTTTCTGGCACAATTGCAAACTAAACCCTGGAGATTAAAGTTTTTACTCAAATTGTGCACAAATTTTCGTTTTAAACCCTGAACTTCACAAAATTTACACTGAATGCATGTTTTTATGGCATATTTGCAAATCAGTCCTTGAAATTTCATATTTTCAACAATGAGTCCACTATTTTGCACATTTAACCCTAAATTTCTTCAAAATTACACTGAACACATGTTTTGTAGGCAAAATTACAGATTGGACCCTAGGAATCCTAATTTTACAAAAAATGTATAGTTTTACACATTTAACCCCCAACTTCCCTAAAATTGCATAAAATGTGTTTTCTTTAACATTTTTTGCTGATTTAACCCTAGAAACTTCAGTCTTTACCCAGGAACATGTAATTTTTTCATAGAGGCCCTTGGAAACTTACATATTTCACCCATGCTTTCATTTTGTACATTTTGTTACCCTTTTTCATGCATATATTCTCATGCTTATTTTCTTGCATCATGCATGCATTTCAAACTTATTTCAAACTTTGTTTTCGCATTACTTTCTGGATTTCTTCTAATTTTCATGATTTTGATTTGATTTAGACATTCATTGCCTGAGGGTGTACATTAACAAGCTTGACAATGCCGACATGGACTCGAATGAGGATTATTTTCTCTCATTTGATTTTCTCGAATTTCCTAAGTTTCTGCTGTTTTGTGTGACACTTTCCGAATGTTTTCGATTTTCATGGTTTTCCTTATCGCCCAAGGGCATACAATAAAGTGACATTTTCAATGCCTACATTGTCCCTCAGATTATTTTCCTTATTATTTCTTTTCTTATTCGTTTCTTCTCTTTGATTTGGCATGTTTTTGCACTCATCTTAGGCATGTGCATTAAGGGTTGACAAGCATACACACACTAGATCATTAGCAAGTAGGAAACCCAGAAAGATCGATTTCTTCGGGTGCATGGGGGTTCCTAACACCTTCCCCATGCGTAACAAGAATCCTTATCCTTGTTCTGGCCCGCAATGGCCAAGTGTTGCATCCATTAGGCACGGAGCATACACACATTTAATTGCATTCATTTGCATCATTTTCCTTGCATTCATGTGCATCTTGGTTTTCCTCGACTTTCCATTAAAAGACTAGGTGGTGACTCCTTTTCCTTATCCTTTTCTTATCTTTCTTTGGTATTTTCAAGTCTAGTCTTCTTCTTCGGATTCAGCATCTTCGCCGTGACAATATCGAGATTCCTCGTGTGTTTGCACGCATCGAGGAGTCGTGCAGGGTTCCACCGACATGGCCACAGTATAGTTAACTTCTTAAGTACCCAATGTCGGCTCTATCACTAGAAATTTTCGATCATTGGGGTTTGATGGCTGTTTCTCACCAATTTGGTGCTCAGTCTTGACCAATTAGTAACCAGGATCTCTTGGTGAGACTTGACGGCTGAGTTAGTCCGTTCGATAGCACGTTGTTTAGTTTGCTCAGTTCTCAATTCCGATATTCAACCTTAGCTTTGGGCTGGTCTTTCTAATTCTCAATCCATTTATGCTACACTTTTTTGTCTGCATTAAACTTTATAAAATATTTTGTATAGAACAAGGTTATTTGTCTATTTGAAAGTAAATATTTTGAGAATGTTCTGCAGGAGTTCCTCTTCCCTTTCTGGTGTGGCCTGAATCAAGATAAGTTGAAGCTCCTCTATTGGTCATGGGTTTCCCCACGATGGTCATACTGATACGTTGGTCAGATGATCTCTGGACGTGGATTGGGAAATTAACAGACAGTAATCACGACAAGCTGCGGACAGTGATCGTGACAATATGGATTATTTGTCTTGGATATTGCAAATGTGGAGGTCTCCTGATATTTTTTGCGTGCAGCTACCCGATTCTGGAAGCCCGCTAACTGCGTATTTGCTTCGGAAGAGTTGAATTGACTCCTACTTTGGAGGAGGTTGGTCAGGTGTATTGTCTACAGAAGTTTCTAGGGCCCACTATGTTTATGCGGTGCAACGAATACTCTTCAGTCATGAGTGAACTAACTAGCCTGTCAACCAACGATTGTGGTCGTCGACTTATCTGTACTAATGGACAATCTCCGATTTTACAATTGACATACTTTGACAAGGTGGTCGAAATGTGCACCTCCTCGGGCGATGAGTTGTGGCTGAGAGGTTTTGTTGTCCGCTTCTTAAGTGAGTAGGTTTTTAGCCACAGCTGAACAGTTGTGAACATCGAGGTTGTAGAGATGGCCTTGGCAGTGGTAACCCGTTAGACTGACTTGGCCCCAGTTATCTTGGCAAAGGCTTACTGGAACTTAGATCAGTCGTTACGATGATGCCTTGTGGAGCTTTTGTACAGGTGTGGTTGGTTGCTCATCTAGGTGTAGAGGTCTTACACCCTCAACATTCGGCCTTTGAATCTTATTGCCAAAGTGGTCATGTTCACATAGTCACCTCAGTTAGCAAGGAGTATGAGCGATTGGAGAGTTTGACAGAAGACAAGGTGTTCAAGCGCATCATTCCTTCGGCTACTCATAACTTTGAGGCTTTCTTCAATACTGCTGACATGCAGCTTATCATCCTACCGGGGTTGACTAGTGGAGTTGAGTATCATCCAATTCACGTGATGCAACAGTTTAGCTACCAACTGGATTCCTTTGCTCAAGGACTAATGCTAGCTCAGTTCCAGGAGTACCCTTTAAGCTCTTATGCTTTGACTAAGGAGTTATAACACCTACTTAATGGCTTCATCCGATTGGATGATCTCACAGTCATAGAAGGGAAGAGTTGTTTAGCTGATTATGAAGCCGAAGTTGAAGAAACCTAGTCGATCTGTGGAGCTACTTCGAGCCATACACTGTTTCCTAGAGCTAGAGGCTCTGAGAGATCCAAGGATCTTGCAAACTCTTGATATTTGTGTTATGCTACTTGTCCATTGCATACTGAAACAGTGTAATCACTTCATTGTATTTGATTGCAACAATAAGTACATTGAAATACTTTTGCCAGCTTGTTTGGATGCTTACGATTGATATAAAGTTGAAATCGCCATTGCAACAACACATCCAAACTACTTCCCTCTTCTGCCTGTCGACATAGTGCTTGGGTATGTCCAGCAAATAGTCGAGAATATTGTTTTGATTTGGTGCCTAAGCCTGGACAAATAAAGTCGCCATAGGCCTCTATACCAAGTAGGAGGGATCTCAGTATTTCTCCCTTCGACTTCACTCGAGTCAGACAAAGTCGTGTTGGATTTCTGTTTCAGTCAAGCAGAATCCAATTGTTTCTCCTTCCGACTTTGCTCCGGTCAGACGAAGTCGTATTGGATTTCCGTTCTAGTCATGTAGAATTCAATTGGCTTTGTTGGACCTACTTTGGTCGAACAAGTCTTATTTCTATCTTCTTCAAGGCCTCAGGCGAGGTCTAGATGTCCCCATCCTAGATTCACTTTGGACGGACGAATCTTGGTACCATCTACTTTGTGCGACTTTCTCTAGTCGAACAAGTCTTATTACCATCTTCTTCTAGGTCTGGGGCGAGGTCTAGATGTTCCCATCATAGATTTGCTCTAGGCAGATGAATCTTGGTGCCATTTACTTTGTGGGATTTGCTCTAGTTGAACAAGTCTTAATTTCATCTTCTTCTAGGCCTCGGCCGTGGTCTAGATGTTCCCATCCGAGATTCGCTCTAAGCAGACGAATCTTGGTGTCATTTACTTTGTGGGACTTGCTCTAGTCGAACCAGTCTTATTTTCATCTTCTTCTAGGCCTTGGGTGAGGTCTAGATGTTCTCATTCAAGATTCACTCTGGGCAGACGAATCTTGGTGCCATCTACTTTGTTGGACTTGCTCTAGTCGAACAACTCTTACTTTCATCTTCTTCTAGGCTTCAAGCAAAGTCTAGATGTTCCCATTCTAGATTTGCACCGTGCGGACGAATCTTGGTGCCACCTACTTTATCAGCCTTGCTTGGGTCGAACGAGTCTAATTTCTACCTTCTTCTAGGCTTTGAGAGAAGTCTAGATGTCCCCATACTAGATTCGCTCCAGATAGACGAATCTTGGTGCCACCTCTTTGTTAAAGTTCCCACTTACATCATTTTCCCCACCTTCCGAGCTAGTAGCCCAAATGACCTAGTTGACAACCATTACATTGTCCGGAGTGGGCTGATATCCCAAACTATCTGGTTGACATTCGTCATCAGTCTACCCTTGGTCAGCAATTTCGATATCTTGCCATGCTTCCATTCGGACTAAAAGGCCTGTCAATCTGCCAAGTTCCCCCTGTCGTGCGACAAGCCCGATAGTCTTGTCTAGGCATCCCTTGGCATGAGTCGGAAAGTCTATCGTGTTCCCCTCAATGGGTTGGTGGGCTACCCACTCGTCACTTGTGTCTAGCATTTGCCAGAAATTGTCTTGCATTAGCATCGTTTTCATGCATCATTTGCATCTTGCAGATCACGCATCACCTTGCATCAGAGTCAACCCTTGCATCAACATCATGCATAGGCCATGAATCGTGACTTTCGGTTCATCCACTAAATAAGTGGTTCACGACCCCATAGCAAATACCACTATCCCGTAGAATCAGGTGAGGTGTCTTGTCAACCTTGAGCATCAGTCTTTGTTCCCTTGACCTAGCTTAGGGAGGGGCATCTGTAGACACCGCAATTTTGCAGTCACTTAGTAACAGACTCCTCTGGAAAGATGCTCTGATTGCGACTACCAAACCCAAAACCCTAACTCAACCAAAACACACTTAGGCCTATGTAAGCCCATTTAGGCACACACAAGGCCACTCTAACCCAATCTAAGCCAATTAAAGTAAAAAAAAAAACCCTTATCTAAAATCCAAATTAAAATGAGACTCACTTAAATTATTAAAACTCAAATTAATTAAGCTAAAACATTTAATCGAAACCAAAATCAAGAAAAATTCATTTAAACCATTAAAAACTCAAGGTAATTAAGTAAAAACACTAACCAAAACCTAAATCAAGTAAAAAACCATTTCTTGATCAAATCCTTAATTAAATCAAGTCTAAAACCAATTAAGTCAAAATTTGAATCCAAAACTTAAATCCATTTAAACCCATTAAACCCACCCTAAATTAAAATCCAAATTAAAATTGAAACTCACTTATATTATTAAAACTCAAATTAACTAAGCTAAAACATTTAATCCAAAACAAAATCAAGTAAAATCAACTTAAACCATTAAAAACCCAAGGTAATTAAGCAAAAACCCTAATCAAAACCTAAATCAAGTAAAAAAAACCAATTAAATCAAAATCTGAATTAAATCCTTAATCAAATCAAGTAAAAAACCAATTAAATCAAAATCTAAATTAAATCATTAATCAAATCAAGTCCAAAACCAATTAAATCAAAATTTGGATTAATCCTCAATTAATCAAATTTAGAACTTAAACCCAAAGCCTTAATCCATTTGAACCCATTAAACCTAAATCTAATCCATCTAAAACTAAATTAAGCCACTTAATTAAATCTAAGCCACTAAGTAAAAGCCTTAATCAACTTAAAATAATAAAACCCAAAACCCCTAATTAAAATCACAAAAACCTAATCCTAAACCCTAAAATCAAAACCTAAACCTTTAAAACCTCAAAGCCCACCTCACATGGCCCATACGAAGGCCACACCATTTCATTTAACCACAATCAAAAAACCTAGGGATGGGCAAAAATAATTCAAGCCATTTTCTCCTCCATGTCTGACGGCAGCCACCAAGGTCGTCGGCGCTGATTACTCTGTTAGCATCAATCTATGCATGATCTCCGACGAAACCCTAACAACCCTCCAACTCACGTGTGCATCCAACGCTCCTCGTCTGTTGGAGAGGTGGATCGACGACACTGGAGGATGCCACTAACGTATAAAGAGAACCACCACCGACTGAAGGGGTGATCTCTCTAAAACCCAAAGAAATCCACCTCCAAAAATCTTGATTCACAGCCTTTTCAACCATTGGCAACCCTAAAATGACCGCACATTCATCACCAGTGCAACCACATCTAGAGAACGCCATCGCCGACAGCAACATCGGAAGGGAGAGCTCAGCCATCATCCAAGTAATCCTCTCTCATTTAGGTTCGAATAATCTTCCTAATGCCTCGTTAATTCTGTTGAGTTCACTTATGAGTTCTGAGTGGAGTTTCGTCGGTGTCTTCGTCTCCTGTTGCGTCATCTTATTTTTCTTCGATGGTGGGTTCACCTCCACCAAGGAGGCCCATGACCTCTTAGACGGGTGAGACCCCTGACACCCCTCCCTCATCTCCCTCCTCCTCCTTCCCAAGCCTCCATCGCTCAAGAGGGAATTCCTTGGCCTATCGTGGCCAGGGGTACACCACCGTCGGCCGGCAGCCACCTCCCCCGATCATGGAACCCATTGAGTGGGAGGAGGCCTTTAGCCGTCCCTGGTCTGAAACGCTAGCTTCGGAAGCCTCCCTGTGGCCCACCAAAGACTCCCTAGACTCCGCTCGATCACCTTTACTTCTGCAACACCGCCCGAAGCTCACCTGCACCCATCACCGACGCTTATGGCAGGTGGAGCTCCTTGACTAGCCCTAGCTTCACCCACTACTCTTAAAAGATTCCTTGTGGTCCTCTGATGCTTCTCTGGTCCTTGCCCGTGCCTCTCTGCCACCGAAATACCACAACCACCTTGCTGTCATCTTGCCCAGCTTTGACAGACCATCTCGCCAAAGCTTGAGATGGGGGGAACACCTTAGGCAGCCTTAACCATGTCCAACACCCTAAAAAGCCTCCTCACGCCTCCCCCCAGCATTTCCCGTCCTCACCTGTGCCTTTCTACTGCCGTGTCATCGCCAGTGCCTCGTTGGATGCAACACCTATAAAATTTATTTTGTAATTATTTACATTTTAATGAATTTATTCCTAGTCAGGTGTTACTGTTCTGAGGCCCGTTAGTGTGGTTTTGTGCTTTTGGGCTTGGGTCTCGTGGGTTGGCTTCTGATTTCGTGTCCCTGTGCGTGGTTGTCACTGTGCATCATGGCACTATGCGTGTGGGTCTCGGATGTGGGTACGTGTGGGGCTCGCGTTCATGGGCTAGTTGGTGGGAGTGAGTTGGTGGTGTGAGTTTGGTTTGCTCGTGCGTTTCGTGGGTAGGCGGGATGCATGGTTGTACATGCACTCAACAACCACCTTGCATGGTTGTATAAGCCCATGCGCATGACCTCGACCAGCTCACCCTTCCTCTCCTCCATTTTCCCCTCTGCTTCCCGTCCTGAGCACGCTACCTCTTCCCTCTCCCTCACTCGTTCTCTCCTTCTCCCTCACTCTCCCCATCCCTAACCCCCACCCTCTCCTTTTCCTCGTCTCTCCCCCACCTCTTCCCCTGCTTCATCCCACACCTTTGTTCAACATGCTTGAGCATTGGTGGAGGCGTGCAGTGGCGTGTGGTGGTGCATAGAGCTTCAAAGTCACGTCCCCATGGTCATGGTGTGGCCGTGGACGTGGACGCGTCGTGGCCATCGGAGTCAACCGAAGCATCACTAGAGCGTTTCTCAGGTACACTTCTCAAACTCATGTAATAGAGGGCATGAAAATGGTAAAAATTAATAGAACTGCATGAAATCTAGGTAAATTTACATTCCTAGAATTTATTATGATTTTATGAGAATTTACAGTGGATTTATGTCGATGGTTGTGTTTTGGGTCGTTTTGACCCTTATGCCTTTGCGATTTTATATCATGATGCATGGTGAATGGTTTTTGATTTTTTTTATTGTGATTTAGAGTAGACTCGAGGGTCTACATCTTACGTTTTACGTAAGATTTTTGGTGATTCTTTGGGGGGTCCGATCGGAGCTCTCACCTTGGGCGATTTCAAACAATAGGGTTTAGGTCGTTTTCTGTTTTTCGTAAAAATCGACATACCGAACAATTTCGGTATGCCGTTTTTTGTTAGTTTTGGTCCTCTGGTCGAAATTTTGTCGTCCTATTTTGGACAGTCTACCAAATCGGTGGATTTCGATCGACCGAACCATCTTCAGTATACCGATTTTGTCCTGAGTGTTGACCACTAACCTGATTCGTTCGATCGATCGATCTAAATCGGTCTATCGAGCTAGGGATTTTCGACATACCGAACCTGTTTTTTAGCATGCTGAGTCAGGGCCCAAATATGTTTATAAAATGTGATTTCTGAAGGTTTTCTGGATTGGTTTGTATTGTCTCATTGAAATGGGATTATGGGCCATAAATGGTGGTCCCTTGCGACACCTGATGTGCCACTTTGCTGAGGTTTTGGAAGGATTTCCAAAGATATAAAATGATTTTGAAAATGATTTCAAAAGAGATGAGTTGGCAGATTTGGAAAATGGTTTTCCTTGTTTTTTGATTACGGACCGTGTCATTTGGATAAGGAAATGTGACGACATTCTTGGGTATTTGGGGGCAACTCCCTAGTCGAGGTCGTGAGTCAAAATACTTGAGCTGAGGGGCATCGAGTCCAGGAGGTATGGGACTCATTGACTGTCGTCTCAAAGCTAGGGTTGTGGTCTGCAGATTGAGGTGTCTTGTG
Source organism: Posidonia australis (assembly GCA_024699735.1). NCBI lineage: Eukaryota > Viridiplantae > Streptophyta > Magnoliopsida > Alismatales > Posidoniaceae > Posidonia > Posidonia australis. Next base: position 11,557 of record JAMKQA010057144.1, read on the forward strand.
GCATGACAGGGAGGTATGATACTCCTGCTATCGCTATGAGCACTGAGGCTCGGGTGTGAAGGTATGACACTCTCTCCTAAGCACAGTGTGTGAAGGACACCATGAGGTGGTGTACCCTGTGGTAGCTAGTGTAGGTGGGACACATGCCCCGTAGCTGGTGTCATCCTAAGAGACAAGACAACTTTCCCAAGGAGGGGTTGACTTTGTAAGGGTTCTTTGGGTGGGAGAATCGGGGGACGACGCGGCTCCTGCACAGGGTGGCACGTCGTGGCAATGCAGACGTCGTTGGTTGCTCTTCGATGGACTGCTTGTGGCCAAAGTTTGGTTGCCTAGCTCCAGGCTTCTTGACTCACTTGTGTGGTTTTGGCCATTGAGGGCCTTTACTTGTGGTTTTGGGCTAGTAAAGCCTCGGTTGTGGTTTTGGCCGGTGTGGGCCTAGTTCATGAGGTTTTAAAGATATGGTTTACGAAATGTATTTAAAAGAAAATTAATTATGATTTGCTTTCCGTGGTTTTCTTAGGGTGCATACTGGTTAACCTTTGTCACTCATGCATTTTCCTCGTATTTTTAGGTTGTAGGTGTAGGCATGTAGAGGTTTAGCATAGTGCATATAGATCAAAGTCTCGTAGTCGCAGACACAGGTTCCTGGTAGTTTGGTATTTTCTATTTACCTTTGATTTTCTTGTAATTTAATTTGTTTAAATTGTTACGAGAAATTTGGATTGTGACAAAGTTGGTATCAGAGCTCCAAGTTCACTAGGTCACACTAGGCTAGTGCTATACCTAGTGTGTCTGGTCTAGAGACTCCATAGGTTTTGCATGCATGATAGAGTCTGCACCTGTTTTCTTCATGGTTTTCTGGTTGCTGCTTTGTTAATGGTGCAGGTGGTTTGCCTTTCTCCGACAGGATGCCTCCTCATGGTCATAAGGGAAAGGCCCTTGTTGAGGAGACCGAACCCCGAGAGGACGTAGGTAGATGGAAGGTGGTTTGTGTGGAACTAAGGAGTTTGGCACATGGGATCTCCTACGCATTCAGCAAGAGTAGTGCCAATGAGCCATCGGGTGACCCGTGGCGTAACCAGTTCACGAAGCTCTGTTCGCCATCATTCAAGGGCAAGGTAAGTGCTGAGGAGAGCGAGGCCTGGTTAGAGAAGGTGGTGAAGATGCTTGAGGGCATGGTGTGCCTAGAGGAGCATTGGGTGCGGCTGGTGTAGACACCCCATATGCTTGCAGTTGAACCCTAAACCAAAACCCTAAACCCTAGACTTAGCAAACCTTAATCCAAAACCATAAACCTAGCCTAAACCCCAATCCAAAACCCTAAACTTAGCAAATCCTAATCCAAAATCCTAAGCTAGCCTAAACCGTAACTTAAACCCTAAACCTAACCCTAAGCCATAATCCAAAACCCTAACAATCTAACCACTTCCCACTCCTTCATAACAACCTCTAACTAATTAAACAAACCCTAACTACTTCCCACTCCATCATAATAACCTATAACAATCTCTAACCACCTAAAAAACCCTAACCACTTCCCACTCCATCATAACAACCTCTAACTACCTAAACAACCCCTAACCACTTCCCACTCTATCATAACAACCAATAACAACCTCTAACCACCTAAATAAACTTTAATCACTTCCCACTCCATCATAACAACCTATAATAACCTCTAACCACCTAAACAACCACTTCACACTCCATCACAACAACTCATAACAACCTATAACAGCCTCTAACCATCTAAAAAAACCCTAACTATTTCCCACCTTCATCATAACAACCTATAACAACTTGTAACAACCTCTAACTACCTACAACAACCCATAACAAACTACCTATAATTGTTAGAAATATTACATTAATTTTGATGATTATTTACCAATGCATATTTTCATAATTATTAAAGCATGAAAAAGATATAAAGTGCTTTCTGTATAAATTCAATATGTATACAAGTGTTTTATCAAAGAAATCAAAAACGGCATACCGGCATCAGTAGCGGCATACCGTTTCAGTAAAAAACGGAATGTAAAACGGAACTCCGCAAGAACCAAAGCTGAACTGAAAACGGCATACCGTGGATGGAGCGGCATTCCGTTTCAAGAAAAAATGGTAGAAGCAGCGGCACTCCGGATCAAAAGAGAAAAAGAAATCAATGCAATTCAACGGCATACCGTCACAAAACGGTATACTGTTTCAAGAGAAAACGGCAGACCGTTGGAGTTGCGGCATACCGTTTTGCTCGTGAGTTGAAGATTAAATATCTTTTTTAGCATACCGTGGTCAAAACGGTATACCGTTCAACTAGCTATTTACGACCATTTTATAGTCGTTAGACACATATCGAGGCGATCCTACGGCTATAAATAGGACCCATACAAGGCTTGGAAAAGAAACCGATTGAGAATCATTGAGCTACCATTGAGAAAAAAGTTGTAATAGTGTGCGTTGTTTTCATTTCCATTCTCCTCACGAGATCTTGTTGTGTAATTGCTGTTGTAATCAATCTCTGTGAGCGGGGAAGTTCTGATTTCTGTATAAGCAACAAAGCAAAGGGCTCTAGCTTCTCGGGGATAGAGAAGTGGGAAGAGCAAGCAAG
>JAMKQA010057145.1:0-14538 GCA_024699735.1 Posidonia australis
CCCCCCCCCCCCCCCCCCCCCGGCGCCCCCCCCCAGGAGCCTCAGACTCAACCACCATCTTGTTGTCCTACTTCAAGTCTCTGAATTCTTTGTTTAGTTCGTCCCTCTCATGATCTAGGAAATATTTCTCGTAAAAGACATCCTAGAAGACTACCCAAGAGATTATCTGAGTTCGGGAACTTCAGACGGTGCGTGGCCCTCCATCACTGGTTAGCATTACCCTCAAACTGGAAAGTCGCTAGCCGCACCCATTTCTCCTCTAGATACTCCATGCTTTCCAAAAAAATTTCCATCTTTTGTAGTGACGCCTCGCACTCCTTGGGTTTGCCTCAGTCGTTGAAAGCTGGAGCGTGAAGATGGCAAAGTTGCTTCAGCCATGGATTGCCCTTGGTCCTATCAATATTTCCTTTCCCAAGGGACTACACGATCCCTTGCATAATGCAACTCAACTCCTCCTATATCTCATGTGGTTCACCTCCCTCACTAATCCTAAGATTGATGTGGGATACCTCTCTCTGCCTCTACCTCAACCTTGAAGCGGCATTCTGCAACCACCACAAAATCACAAAGAACTAGAAAACGGGTCAAGTGCAGTCATTCTATACTGTGCAATTCTATAGAACCACTAGACTGAACACCCTAAGCTACTATGCTTAGTGTACCAAAGCTTTGATACCAACTTGTAATTCCATCGGCGCTACAAAGTAGCACCAACACTATCCAACCTGAGCACACTTTGTTTACTGGTTCTATGATCTATTTTCTTGCATGATTTCTTCTATTTTCTCACTCATTTACTAGCATCTGTATGGTTTTTCCAGTATTGCATGGTTTTCCTCCATGTTTTCTGACATCCCGCATTCATCCTTAGGGCGATGATACTTACTATATGGAGTTCTTTTGACCAGACATGATGATCCTATGTACAACCCAAGTGGATCGTACCAGTGCATTTTTATGCACAAGTACCTCGATCTAGGGCGCATATAGCATAACTAAACATTAGATCGCATGGTTTTCCACCCCTTACATTTATTTCACATTGACATAACATCAAGCATTCATCCTAGACATAAGCAAGTATACATTTACATTTGCCACATATGCAAGTGATTAGCCAAGAAAAATTGATTTATCGGGTATATGAGGGTGCCTAACACCTTCCCCATGTGTAACAAAAGTCCCTACCCTTTTTCTAGCATGTAATGACCAATGTGTTGCATCCATTAGGGATAGAGCATGCATAAACATTCATTTGCACTATTTTCGACTCATTTTCTTGCATTCAATTTTTCTCATCTTCTTGATAAATAAACTAGGTGGTGACTCCCCTTTTCCTTATCCATTTTACTTTATTTTGGTGTTTTTAAGTCAAATATCCTTTCTCGAATTCACCAACTTCGTCGTGACCTTATCGATTCACGAGTTTGGTTTTCACACCAACATCAAGAGAAGTTCCATTGACACGGTCACAGGAGCTGGTGACTCTGTTGGGAATATGAGACTCTGGCTTTCGCTTCGGCTTCTCGTTTGCATGGCTTTTACTTTTGCTCGCACTTGCTTTTCTTTACTCGCATATCATTTAATATCCCTGCTTGTTATCATGCCTTTTGTTTGTTGAGTGTTTTCCTTTACATACTTGCTATGCCACAACACTTCCACATGTCATGCTGCCTGCCTTTTGATATGATGGATGTTTTCTCTTTTAACCATTATGTTAACACGACAAGCGCACATGCCATAGACATGCCTTTTGCTTGTTGGTTGTTGCTTGCTTGCCATACTTAGGTGTTTTCTTCCCCTTTCGCACTTGCCATCTTAGGAAAGTAGAGACATGTTTGCTTCCCCCTATTGGCTTAATCAAAAACCCACAACAATAAAAACAACGTTTAGGCGGAACTAAAGACTTCAACACACACTCTCCCCTATTCCGCTTAATAAAAAAACACACCAACAATATCGCATGATTGAGCATTTTAGAAGTATGCATCTTCTTCTCTCTTGAGTCCACCTACAATCTAAGAAGGGCAATCCTAATTTCCAATTCTATGGCTTCGACGTGGGACGTGTAGTTAGTCTGTTTTTCCTTATCCAAGGTCACATCGGTGTTAGTAGAGGGTATAGTTCCGTTCTACTGCAAGAGTCGAGACTTCCAACGCACCACCCGTTCACCATCTGTGCATTGGCTAGGATTGAGAATGAGAACCTTACTTTCTAGTCTGAGTCGAAAACCCATTACCCATGAGTGAGTCCCGAGTGGATGCCCTACACGAGACATGTATAGTGAGAGAGTGCATTCTAGGGCATTCATCTGCATCATGTGCCATTCATGCCACCCCAACAACCTACATTGCATCCTTGTTTTAGGTTCTGACACCTGTTATTCTTGCCTGTCTCCCTAGTAGTTTGGTGCAATGTCCTTGGCTAGGAGCTTAAGCGCCTCTGTCATGGGCAGCCTTTAGGGCTCTTCCTTCTTGTCCTCGAGCTACTGTCGCTTTTGACCATAGCTCGTCTTAGAGCTCGTGTGCCTGCCTTTTGCCACAACCCTGCTCGTACTTGTAACCATGCCGACCTCATGCATGACACAAAAGGCCAAACGCATGAGGACCAGCAAAGTCACGGCAAAAAGGCGATAAAAACAATGATAAAATGCGGGAGTCGCCACCTAGTCTACTTAAAAACGGGAGACAAGGAAAACCGTTTTAAAACAATGAAATTATGCAACAAACCAATGGAAAAAGTCATCATGAATCAGAAATTGGGTAAGGATTCCTGTTACGCATGGGGAAGGAATTAGGCACCCCCGTACGCCCAAGAAATTGATCATTCATGGCTTTTTTGTTTACTTATGTGAAAATGTTGGCTTTACAGCCTATTTCTATACGCCGGTGGGCGATATGCAATGCCATGCCACATGCATGTTGTGCCTAGTGTTGTACCTAAAACTAAATGCAGGCGAAGTGAGGAATGGGTCATGCCCTACTGTTCAGCAATGCTACTAGGGGTCTGAATCATGCATCGGTACAAAAGAGATCCATCAACAAGAGTCCAAAAGGCAAGTAATTCACCAGACCAAAGTAGTAAGCATCACTACTTTACTAGGTGCAAAACTAATGCAATCAGAGTCATTAAAAGGTAAAACTTTGCAAGCATGATCATGGTATACCTAGGAACAAATACTAGAAAAATCAGAGCCCATGACAACCAGGATAATATGCAAAGCAGGAAGCAAAACCTACTGTTTGCATCCTGTGACCAGACTGGTGCGCCAGTTATGTGCGCCAGTGTAGTATGCCTAGATAGTGTGCTAGTGATGCGCACCTAGATGGTGTGCTAGTGATGTACGCCAGTTTAGTGCTCCTAGATCATGCACTCCAGGTACTCTATTTCAGATAGCGATTTGATTTCAAAGCCTGGGCAGGATGCATGCAACCGACTATACTTATGGCTATTCAGGGGACTAACCTAGATGCCAGGGAATACAATTGCACAAATTAACCAAGTCTAAAGCATTCCTCTCACTCTCTCCCTATCTATGCATGTTTATGGGTACTCTAGGACTATTATAACTAGTGGTGGCTCTAGGGGTGCGTGGGGACATCCTAAATGATTGAGAAAGTGTGGGAGGTGTACATGGCATGCAAGGGGTGTGCCACAGCCCATATTCAGTGGCTGATAGCCTTATAAGGGCCTTGATCCACCACCAAAAGACCAAACTGTGCAAATAAACACACAAGTAGACAAGCATTGCAAACACTCTTACACATAGCATACATGAACCATCATCAAGACTAATAAACAACGTAAACGATCAAACTAAACCACAGATAACCAAGCCACAGTCGAGTTCATAGCATGATATCTTATTCAAAACAGCCTAGAGAAAGAAATGAACAAAGACATGAGGTAGGGAGGTACCTGAGGTGTTTCTCTCCTTTGGTGGCTTGAGGTGTCTCCTTCTTGCTGCTTTGACACGACTGAGGGTGCTCAGGGATGCAGTGGATGCTCTAGAGATAGGTGCACTGGTTGCTAAGATGGGTTAAAGTCTGGTGCATGGAGAGCCTTTAAAGGAGGTGGAAAACGTTGAGCCATGGATTCCAAGGGACGTGAAGGCCAAGAGACCCTCGTAGGCTTGTAGGGGAATGCCAAATTAGGTGAGGGCTGAAGTGTCCATTCATACATGGAAGTTACAAGTGGAGAGAATGAACAACCAACAGTTAGCGCCCTGAATAGGGCTATGTGCCAACATGGTGCGCCATATAGGTGTTCCATGATGGTGCACCTACATCATGTGCCAGCCAAGTGCTCTAGTAAGGTGCACTTGGTATGTGTGCCTGTATAGTGCGCCAGCTATGGATTTAAATTTACCACTTGGCTGCCTGGATTATCAACTGGACCATGGACTTATGTTTGTGGCTTGGTGTTATAGTCTCGGGTAGTCAAGATGTCAGATAGGGTTCAGATGTAGTTAAGCCTGTCGTGTCCAAAGCAACACCCTTTTGGAGAGTCTATCCACGAGCCACCTCAAAATCGGAGTGTCTACAGTACCTACTTGTGGTCCACCATGCCCCAACAAACAGGCTAGCCTTATCCTACTGGTCTGGAGTGGGTCTCGATTTTTGTCCCTCCGTCTTTGCCTGCCGCTTCTGTTGCTTCTTCCTCCTCCCATGCGTACACCACTCTCAGGCGCATGAGGATTTTGTGCCTCTTGCTTCTGGACAAGGGAAAATCATAGTCAGTTTGGAGCCTGTCACTGAATCTATTTTGGTGACCACCTCTCAGAATACAAAGGTGTCACTTGTCGTCGGATCCCAAGGCTTTCCTACTTCAAGAATCCAGTCGATTATGGCTACCTCTCCTGTAGGGTCTCTCCCTGTTGCCTATTCTGCTCTCCAACCCCCTTTTGCATTTGTGCCCTTGCATTCTGGCTCATCGATCTGAGTCCTCTGCGATGCAAGTGCAACATCTGTTGGCTTATGCATAGAAGTTGTGAGGCATGACTCTTTCGCTCGATCCTACTTCTGTTACCCTTTCTTCCTACCCTCGAGGTTTCAACGTGGCTTACCTTAACTCCACAGGCTCACTTCACTGCACCTTCATCCTTTCCATCGCCTCAGCTCCTCACAGATTCAACGATGAGGACATCTTCAATGCCTCTTGCATTTAAACAATACTTTGCACAGCATACACCTCCATTACTTGGTAGCCAACCCTTTAATTTAGTAGGAGCACAACATCCCTTGAGCCCATTGCCCGGTGGTGTGTCGGTGCAACAGTTGCTGCTCCCACACTCTACACCACACACATCACAACATATAATCTATCCATCTTTGCATTAGATACAGACATTTGTGTACATCACATCACTGCACTCTGCACCCTTGCATGGGTATGCTGGCCCTGATGCTTCGACACCAGGAAGCATGATGGTGAATCCAGAGGAGTGCTTACATGCAACTCATACAACATACGTAGCACTTGCCCTAGTTGCACCAATCTCAACAACAGCAACTCCAAACGCTCTCCTTGCTAGGATGAGTGATCTAGATAAAGCACTTCGTCACGTATGGGGGGACCGCCAACCGTAAAAGTTTCGAAACCTCTGTTACTTTCTAGAGGCGTCACTCCCTTCGAATTTCCACATCCTGACTTTCGAGAAATACAATGGTAGAAGTTGTCTCATATCACATTTGAAGGTATTCTATGGAGACTTCTTAAAGTTTTAGGGCGACAAGAGACTTTTGATCTGTCTGTTCCAAAAGAGTTCGACTGGGCCTGCCCTCAAGTGGTTCACTTCGTTGGACATGACCACCATCAATACTTAGAATGACCTTAGCTAGGCATTCTTAGAGTGGTATTCCTTCAATCTCGACTTGATCCCTAGGTACGAGGATCTTGTCGCAATCCAGTAAAAACCCCACGAGTCATTTGAGGAGTACGTTGCCGCGTCTTAGCCTCCCAGGTCAAGGATAGGCCCTCTGAGGAGGAGTCAATAAAGATCATTATCAAAGCAACGCAACAAGCAACTAGGGTTCTACTTAACATTCAACCCATCACATCTTTTACATCCTTGATTTAGGTTGGCGCTCGCATGGAAAACTCGCAGCATTGGTTGAGCAGGCCAACTCCTCTGGTTGCGGCTACAGCAGCAACAACAACCCCAACATAGGCTACTCCAAGAAGGCAACTATTGCATATGTCGAGTTCTCAGCAGTGCCTACCAATGTAGCCCAGATCAGCTAGCACTTGCACCTAGGTCTTCACACACTACACACACACACCCCACTGTCGAGCCTATGCATCACATCGCGCCAGCTCGGTAAGGACTACAACTAGGGCAAAAGCAACCTCGTCGTGCCGAAAGCAACTTCACTCCACTTATTGAGCCGCTGAGCGTCATTTTTCCCATGGTTGAGTCATTTCTGAAGCTCCCGAGCCCTTGTCTGCTACTAGATCCTATATGACACAAGTACGTACTGCAGCTTTCATCGTTATGTCGGGCATTCGACTGAATGTTGCATCACTTTGTGGGACGTTGTTCAAAACCTGATCGACCAGAAAGTCATTAGCATTAGCTTGTCGGAGGTAGAGCTTGCATAAACACCTACACTCACACTGGCACACTTGGACAAGCCTAGCACATCCTCACCTAAGCTTTCATGCTCTGAGGATGTCATGGCCTCGAGAGTCTTCTTCCTTTCCCCTATCCCTTCTGACTCCAACTTTTCCTTGATGAATCCTGTCAATCTCATCTGATTCACTCTTTTGTTCCCATATTCCCACAGGGAGCTTGCCCTAGAGTTTGCCTGCCTGTTGTGCACCAACCCGACAATGAGAATGCCAGCACCTTAGACTCCGGTAGCGAACAAAAACCAACAACTACAGTAGTAATCCCAAAAATCCCAAAAATGCCTACAGTCTCATCACTTCCAGCAGCTTCAGCCATACCAGCCCTAGTTCCAACAATACTGCCAGAATAGCCAGTGACCCGAGCAGCATGAATAAAGCAACCCGTAGCAGGGACCTGAGCTATATCCTTTTCGCCTATTTTCTTTGGTGGTTCGTCTTATGCATCTTCATCATGCATCAAAAACAAGAAAAATACAAAAAATTGAAAATTCAAAAAATCAAAAATATGAAAAAATCAAAAAACAAAATATCATGCATAGCATTTTGCCCAATGACAAAAATCGGAAAGCTTGCCTACATTGGAATGGACTGCCCCTCCTTATTTGACACTACCTAGATAACCAAATAAGCGAGGGAGCCACCACCACCGCTGTAACGACTTAGATCTAGATTAGTATTTTTGGCCAGTTATTTTAATGGATTTTTGGGTTGTTTGATGCTGAGTTCCTTGCGTTTATTATAAAACGCAACTCGAGCAGCATTCTACGCCTGTAATGTGGGTTTTGACCCATTTTATTACTGAGTGGTTTTGATGCTGTACTGACTTTCATGGGAGTTTGAGGGTTTATCCTTGGCCACGAAGGTTTATCGACGTGCTCGGGTGGCTGGTCTCTGTTGCACGAGTCACGTGGACATGCGAGGTCATGTGGTTTGATCTCGTACCGTGGCTTCCTCTTTTCTTTCCTTTTTTCCTTCTTGTTTTTTCCTTATTTTCTCCTCTTTTTTGTCTCTCTCCTCACGGGCCCCACTCTCTTCTTCTTCTTCTTCTTCTTCTTCTCTTCTTCTTCTTCTTCTTCATTCCACTATTCTCCTACACGACATAGAAAGAGGGGAGAATGAGGGAGAGACGAGAGAAGGAGAGGGGGACGTGGTTAGAGGAGGAGGAGCTCGCCATCGTCACGAGGAGGAGGAGCGGATCCGATGTTTGAGGCTGAAGGAGGAAGAGGAAGAAGGCTGACCATTTGTTTAAGGTACACACCTCTTGTAGAAATTCTTTTTTGCTCAATTTGATGCATAAGGGCATATTAGTGTGAATTGAATGTATATGGATGCTTGGAGAATTTATGATGATTTTTGAGAATTTATGAGGCATTTATAACAGCTCTGTGTTTTTGCGATGAATAGTATTTTTTGCCTTCTTTCTTGAATTTCTCGAGCCATGGGTGATGGATTCTTGTGAATTTTGTCCTGAACTGTCGAGCTCGACGAGTTCTTCAGTCTGGTATGTAGAATGTGATTTTTAGTTTCAAAATTTTAATCTTAGTTTATACTATTCATCCGATGTGTTTTTCGGTGATTTCTCGAGTTGTAGTGCATAGAATTGGATGATTCCTATTCCATTGTGTTGCTTTCACGATTTCCTTCAATTTGGTACCTTGTTTGTTGAGTTTCGTGGAGTGTAAATCAGATTAGAGTATGGGCCAAATGGTATTTCCAATCGGTTATATACGACGTAACTTCCATGCGTCTGTTGCTAGTGGAAGTAAGTGACGGAAGTAGCTGGCGAAATACCTTGTTTTAGGTACAGAGTGCACTGGTGTCACGTTTCCTTAATGATTTACCTTATCTTCATCACTAACGACCAGGATTTGTTTGGGACTTGATCTTCAGGTGTCTAAGACCTTGATGCCCCTGATCTAACGTTAAATTCACTTGGGACAGCCACCAAGACCCATCGCCGCCGTCTACTTTCGACCATTACACATTCACAGCCTTAATTGGATCGCTCTCGTCGCTTATTAAATGCCTTTGCATTTCCTTAAAGGGATCATCAGAGAGAGATTGCCTACCACCTCCAACTCAAGCTCTAGTCCTCCCTTGGCGATCCAATTCTAGCGTCAGTGCCTCCGGCAACAAATCTAGCCACTACCGACATCACTTAAGCTTCAAGGGGTCTCCGGTGATCCTCGGTGCATCACAGGTAAGTCTCTCACACCTCTTCATTTCCATTTGGCCTTTGCGTAGGTGTGTGAGACGTCACGAGTGGATTCTCAACGCTCGATTCTCCTCCTTCTCTGGTGTTCACTAGGATTGACAATGATGCTCGATTCTCCTATCCTCCGGACATGCTCGGTGCTCGGAGTGAGGATCGTGGACTTCAGGACCACTGTAGGCACACTCGGGAGTCTCCGTCTACCTTACTTCACTGGCGTCGACTGAGCGGCAAGGCACATCGGAGTTTTGTCGATGTTGATGATTTGAGCCAGAAATAGCGATTTGAGTGTGTTTTCCTTACTGCACTTCTTCTGTGTCTCTTCTACCTCCTCGGACACTAAACGAAGCCTGTCGACCTCGGACGAGGACGGTAAGCATTCATGCCAGTGAGGTAGGTCGATGGATGGGTCGGATGATCCTTCCACTAGTTTGAGCTTTTGATTTCGTTGTCTTGCATCCAATCTTGCTTCCCGGGGTGACAGTTGTAGCCTCGCAAGTGTTGTCGCCTTCCATTGAGGAGGGCCGATGTGATCTCTATCGAGATCGATGGGGAGCATGATTCAACCGATAAATTCATTATTGGGATGCATGAACAAACTCCTTTTGCATCCTGCTAGCACTCCTGATCAAGCCCCAAGCCTTTCATCTTCGCCTAATCAGGAATTCAACCGGGGATGGTCAACTGGTCTAGTGAACGATCACACGGTTCCCGAAGACGATAAAAGTCGATGATCTGCCATGACGTAAGGGGCAGGCAGTTATAGACAGCGATTTCAGCTAACAGAATTAGTTGACGAAAATTATCAGCGTGGGGCCCAAGAATCCAAACAGTTATAACTGATTCTTTGCTTCTTGGTTTGACCATTCTTTGACTTCTTGATTTCTACTTGGATTCCTTGATAATCCCTTTTTCATCCTAGGGCATATATTATTTTGGCATAATTTGCCAAAAATGCCCTTCTTTTGCAATTTTATCGTTTTTCCCCTTGTTTTTTGATTTTTTATGATTTTTGATTTGTGCTGGGAATTTATCGTCCAAGGGCGTACATTAACAAGCTTGACAATGCCGACATGGACCTGAATACGAATTATTTTCCCTTTTTCGACTTTCTTGAGTTTACCAATTTCCACTGTTTTGAGTGACGCTCTTCGAATATTTTTGATTTTCCTATCGCCTAAGGGTGTATAGTAAAGTTGCATTCTTAATGCTTACATTGTCCCTTGGATTATTTTTTTTATCATTTCTCTTTTATTCATTGTCCCATGGAGATTTATGTCATGTTTTCGCATTCATTCTAAGCATGTGCATTAGAAGTAGACAAGTATACGCACACTAGGTCATAAGTAAGCAGGAAACCATGAAAGACCGATTTTTGGATGCACGGGGTTGCCTAACACCTTCCTCATGCATAACAAAGATCCTTACCCTTTCTCTGGCCTGCAGTGATTTGCACGCTACATCCTTTAGGTACGAGGCATACATGTGTTTCTTTACATTGTTTTCTTTGAGCTTTCTTTGTGTTTAGTTTTCCTCCTCGTTTTTCCATTAAAAGATTAGGTGACAATCCCTTTTCCTTATCCTTTTTTTCTTATCCTTCTTTGGTGTTTCTGAGTCAAGTCTCCTTACTCGGATTCACCATCTTTGCTGTGACCATATCGGGATTCTTCGTGTGTTTCCATGCATCGAAAAGTCATGTAGGGTTCCACCGACATGATCACAGTAAGGGTTCCTGTTACGCATGGGAAAGGTGTTAGGCACCCCCATACATCCGAAAATCGGTTTTTCTTGGCTAATTGCTTGCTATGTTTCAAAATGCAATGTATGCTTATCTAATCCTAAGATGTATGCTCGAAATCATGCCAATGTAAATGCAAAAATCAAATGAGAAAACTCCAAGTTGCACAAAAGGGAGAAATAATGAAGAAAATAATCCAAGGGTCAATGTAGGTATTGGAAATGTCGATTAATGTACGTCCTTGGGCGATAGGGAAAATTCAAATAGAAAATCGAAAATATTCGGAGAAAAAGTTGGCGTAAAACTGTGGAAGACTTTAAATACTCGTGAAAGTCAAAAAAAGGGAAACAATTCGCATCGAGATAATGTAGGCATTTACATGTCAATTAATGTACGCTCTCGGATGATATGGAAAAACAATTTGAACAAAATTGTAAAGTCAAATCAAGGATGCGAAATATTGTATAGAAGGTAAATTCGATTCGACATGGCAAAGCGTGATATGCATGAGAATGTATACATGAAAATATACATAAAATGTACATGAAATGCACGTGTGAGGATAAATGCATGAAATGTATGCAAGTGAACACGCATGTGGACTAATGATAAATGCAAGACATGAAATGTCAATGTCTGTCCTGTCTTTGGTGTGCTTCGCTGGCCATCCTTGCCTATTGCTTCCATCAAGCAAGTTCGTTATTGAGTCTCGTTTTGGTGACTCGTCTCTAAGATCTGTCAATTGGGCTCGCTTCCCAGATCTGTCATTAGGACTTGCTTGATCAGAGCAAACCTGCAAACTTCTTTTCTTCTCCCTACCCTAATGCAAGGGCTATTCTCTCTACCTCCCTTACGCACTACGTGGCTTATGGACATGTGTATGGTGGCTTTATTTTCATGGAGAGGGGATGAGATGGGAGAGATAAGGATGGTTTTGGGGTGAGTGTTCTCTCTTCCTCTCTCCTCCATTCTCTCTTTGTGGCATGGAGGCAGCAAAGGGTTTGAAAAAGAAGGATGTGTTAGCTGGCGATCTGATGAGAGGAAGGTTATGGAGACAAAGGTGTCTCTCTCACTCAATGCCTTACCTTATTTTTGCTTGGACAGGAAAAGGGAAGGTATGATGAGGCGTTGGCTGGCTGTTGGCTTGCGGGGAGAGAGGAGGATGATGTGGAATGGGCTAAGGACATGAGAGGGACGTAAGGGAGAGGCCGCAGGACATAAAAGGTAGAGGACATGAGAGTATTCGGCTCTACTGGTTCCCTTCTCACCTCGGGCTGCATAGATTCAACGTAGAAAAGGAGAATGGACTGAAGGGAGAAGGGAGGCAGCGTTGGCATTGGGGAATGGCCGTGTTGGGTTCCCTATCGTAGGACTCCTCTCCTCCACTCTCTCTCTCTCGTTCTCTCCTTGTGTCTAGGGTTACGGGCATGAAGAGGATGATGTTAAGGAGGATAAGGCTGTGGTGGAGGAGAAGAGCTAGGATAGACACAAGCTCGACGCGAAGGGAGCAGGCTGCCGGTGTGGATTCTAGTGGGAGATGGTTGGTTTTCCCCATGCCTCCTCTCTCTTTTCCTCATGCTGACAGGACTCGTGGAAGGAGGAGAAGGAAGGACCGATGCAGTGGACTACTCTGACACATGCATGCTAGGACAGGTGAGGAAACTTACCTGACCTCGGCGTCTTCTTCGACGAAGGCGATTCTTTTGGTCCGGAGTTCAGTGATGTGTGGAGGCATCAAACAAGGGCTTGCAAGTGGCTGCTGGAAGTCGTGAGAGGAAGGCGAGGCTAAGGGGATGAGCAACTGAGGTCTACAGGCTCTCTCCTCCCTTTTCCATTCTCTGTATGGCTCGGTTCACCGTTGGTGTGGTTCTGACGAGGATTTGCTTTTCCCGGCTCTCTCTCTCTCTTTTCCTCATGGTGGCATGGACTCAGGGAAGGAGGAGGAGGAAGGACTGATGCACGGGGAAGTTCCCGACAAATGCATGCAAAGGGGATTGAAAGCTTACCTATGCTGCATGGGTTCACAGAAGGAGGAGGACGTCCACTGATGCATAAGGCCAGCAGTAGTGGCCTCTCTCCTGCTCGAGCTCCCTTCCTTCCTCACCTCTTCTCTTCCAGCTAGCAAGGTGGACTGAGCTCCGTAAGCTCAGGCATGCACCGGAGTCGCTAGTTCTTCCTCTCAGCTAGGAAAACTTTCTCCTCAGAGCTGCATGGCCTCCGAACGTGGAAATGGGAGATGAATGCTGGTAGTGGCTAAGAAGAGCCAGAGGAAAGGTGGTCGAAGAGACAACGGTGGCTAGCTGGGTGGTGGATGAGGTCGTGCAGAGGAGGAGGATTTGGAAACGGGATTTCACAAGAGAGAGAGAGAGGAGAGTAGCTGTCTTTCTTCCCTTTGTTTCCCTCCCAAAGAACGCAAGAGAGAGAGAGTTGGTCCCCTCTTAAACCCAACATTGGTCCTTTATATACGGGGAGGTCTGCCCGTAACAACCCCTAATAAACCCTCTAACCAATCCACTAACCACTTCCATAACAAACTAATAAATCCTAACAACCACTAACCAACCCATACAAATCTAATAATCCAATAACAAACCTAACAAACTCTAACAACCACTTAACAAACCTAACTATCTTCAAAACCAACTAACAAATCCTAACAACCACTAACCAACCCAAACAACCAACCTCTCAGCTCAAAAACTTGAAACTAAAACCCTGACATCTTCCTCTCCCTCTCTCCTCTCCCTACTCTCCCTACTTGATGCTTGGGCTTAAGGTGGAGGCTCGGTGGTGGATGAAGTGGCTGGCTTGTTGGGTTAAGGAGAGCCATGGGATTGATGAGTGGTGGAGGTTATTTCAAGGAGTGGGTTAGGATTTGGGTTAGGTTTGAGGTTAAGGTTTGAGGGAGGTTTAAGAATGTGGGTTTAACTAGTCCTGAATGGGCTTTGGAGGGCTTACATGTGTGGGCTTAAAGTGTAACTAGGGTTTGGGCTTAGGTGAGATAAGTTTTAAGTCTTTAAATGAAATCAAAGTTTTGAGTTTGGGTTTAAGTTTGTGGGCTATTAGTTTATGATGCGAAATTGGTTTTGGTGTTATTTTATGGTACAAGATTGGTTTCAAAAGTAAGGTTTAATCTGCCACTACCAAAGCATTCTTCTAGAGAGGTTCTCTGATAAATGATCGCAAAATTGAGGTGTCTACAGTATATAAGTTGATGCATGCAGTAGCATTTTATCCCTTTGTCAAAAAACATGGTTATTTTAGATGCTCTGTTTTTTGCTGAAAGTTTTGCTGTAAGACAATCATGTGCCTATGTTGGTTTATGTATTCCAACTAGTGAATTCCAAGCAAAAAAAGATTCAAAACATTCTTGATGCTTTTATGATTATGTTTCTTCTAACCTTAATACTGAATTAATGCCTTACTTGGTTTCAAATGTTGTTATTTTAGATGTTGTTATGATACTGTAGACACCCCGATTTTGAGGTGACTCATAGATGAGCTTTCCAGATGTTGCTTTGGATGTGGCAAACCTAATCCCATTAGCTAAATCGACCACAAACCTATAGCAGGCCTGCAACCCAATTAGAAATCCAGACAAGTAGGGGAGAGCACCAAGTCGGAGCACCAATGTGGAGCACCTAGCTGGAGCACCAAGCAAGAGCACATAAGTGGCGTACTTAGATGGAGCACCAAACTGGCGCACCTCTCTGGCGCACCAAGCAGGCGCGCAGCCACTTCTCAGACTGCTGGCTTTCCACCTCCCATAGCTGTTACCTCTGTGATCGTGCCCGACCCGAAGGGAGGGGTGGGGAGGAGACCACAGCCATGCCGAGATGGCGAAGGCGCAAGGATAAAAGAAAAGAAAAGGGAGTCGCCACCTAGTCTTTTAAGGGAAAGACGAGGAAAACCACAAAAGGATGAATGCATGTGATGCAGATGGGACGGCTGGATGTCT
>JAMKQA010057146.1:0-11118 GCA_024699735.1 Posidonia australis
AAACATGATGTGAGTGCAAAGGAATCAAGAAACATCATGTAAACCATGCATTATGAATGAAACATGCTGATGGGTCATATATGAATAATAACATGCAGAAATATGGATATGTACTAGTCATGGCATATGAAATAATATGAGAGCATATGGATGCATGGCAACATATTATGTAAGGAAACATGGTAAAAGATAATTATGTGCGAGCTTATGCTAGATATAAAAAGAAGTTAACATAGAGATTATTTAGCATGAGACTAGCAAACATGTTTAATACAAGATTTTATGAGTCAAAGAGCAAAACATCATGGATTTTAAGCATGTTATATCTCATTTTCTAAAATAACATTCAAAGGAAAAGGAGGTGGTTGAAAGCCTACCTCTTGCGATGTTTTCTTCTTGAAATACAAGAAAAGAGAAGATCCTTTTTGCTTTGAAAGGACTAGGGGCACTCTTGGATGTAAGGACAAGCTCTAGTACACAAGTATGGGTCTTTGGACAGAGGGAAGAACTCGTGCTTAGTAGCAGATTTTCTGCAGAATGGGATTTTCTCTCAGCCAAAGGGTGTGTTGGGTCGTTTTTTGGTGTCTCCTCATGGTTGCAAATGGTCCTCTATTTATAGAGATTTATGAGAGGGGTAACTCATGGAAGCTGGAGGGCCTCGTAGACGAAGAGGCTCAAATATTCTCGAGCACATTCGTTGGCAAAGGTAACAGTCGGAAGATTGAAGGTCAACAGTCGCAGCCTGAAAACGGCTGGGCGCCTACTTGGTGAGCCAGTGATGTGCGCCTAGAAGGTGCGCCTATGAGGTGCGCCTGGTTGGTGCGCCAACACAGGTCACATAATCCTCTGGACTCTGGCTTGCTAATAGGTTTAGGGCTTGATTTAAGGGTTGGTCACATCCAAAGCAATATGAGGATACTCATTTCCGGGTTACCTCAAAATCGGGGTGTCTACAATACCCTTTCTCATTTTAATCAGACATTTATAGTACTTATTCCAAAGCGGGTTGGTGCCAATACAATTTCTGATTTCAGGCCTATTAGCTTGGTTAATAGTATATATAAAATATTTACTAAAACCTTAGCCTCCAGGATATCCCCTATACTTAATAATACCTTAGATAGCTCCCAATGTGCCTTTCTCCCTGGCCGTTCTATTGGAGATTGTTTCCTAGTTGCCCAGGAAACACTTCACTTTATGTACTCCTCTAAGGTGCCAGGTTTCATTTTAAAATTAGATTTTGAGAAGGCTTTTGATAAGGTAAACTGGGATTTTCTCCTGTAATCTCTTCAAGGTTTAGGATTTGAGGGATAGTGGATTTCATGGATCAAGATGTGTATTACCTCCGCCAAATTCTCTATTCTTCTCAATGGAACATGTCACGACTACTTTGGATCATCCAATGGGCTGAGGCAGGGGGATCCGCTAGTCCCTCTACTCTTTATAGTAGTTACCCATATACTGAACCATATGCTTCAGTTGGCTTCCAATAATAATCTTATTGAAGGGATTCAATTCCCTCATAGGGGCTCTCAAGTGCTTAACATCTAATATGCGGATGACACTATTCTCTTCCTAGCTGAGGGTGTGGAAAATATTGTGAACATTAAACGCATCCTCTGTTGCTTTCAATCCTGTTCTGGCTTCAAAATCAATTTTTCTAAATCTTCTATTACTGGAATTAAGGTTGGACAGGAAACTATAGATACTGCCTGTAAACTCTTAGGTTGCAAGCCTGCAACCCTGCCCATCACTTACTTAGGCCTCCCACTACATTACAGGAGAGCCTCACGTAGGGATTGGACTCCTGTACTGGAGAAACTAGGTTCTAAGTTATTCCATTGGAAAACTCACTTTTTATCCCTGGGTGGCAGATTGACACTGATTAACTCTGTCTTATCTGCTATTCCTACATATTATATGTCTGTCTTGTATATACCCAGACAGATTCAAAAAGACATTGATAGGCTTAGGTTCAACTTCCTTTAGAAGTCTGACTCCATGGCTGATAATGGTAAACACTTAGTTAATTAGGGTGCACTCTGCAGGCCTAAAAAGAATAACGGTTGAGGGATCCTAAATCTCTGGAATTTCTTCTAGCACTTAAAGCTAAATTACCTTGGCAACTACTTTCCTGGGACTGTCATGCTATGTGGAAAGGGCTAGTGAAGGCCAGGTATATGAAGTTATTAGGGCCTGGGGCTTTTCTAAATACTACTTCTAACAACTGCTCCCCATCATGGCTTTGCCTGAAAAATAACTTTTATATTATTAATTGCTTTAGCTCAGTCCATTTGGGTAATGGGAAAGACGTTCTTTTCTGGGAACAGAAATGGAAGGATGGGATAAAATTAAAATATTTGCTCACACAACTGTTCTCTATTTGCAGATGGAAGAAAGCCTCTGTTTGCAGAATTTATAACATCTTTGCCACTAATTTCAATAAGTTGTTGGATACTTCTAAAATAATATATTGTGATTACAATGTGTTGCAGTCCCAATTGGATTTGTTGGCACAAATTATGCAATCTATTATTTTAGAAGAGGAAAGGGATGTTATATCATAGATCCCTTCTTCTTCTTCCAAGTTCTCTGTTAAATCATGCTATAACACTTTAAATGATGGTGGACTCTGATTTAATCTGTTTGAGCAGATCTGGAGAACTTGGACCCCCTTCAAGGTTAAGTTATTTTCTTGACTTGTTATTCACAACAAAAACCTCTCTAAGGAAAATTTGTTGAAGAGAGAGTGGACTGGATCTACCACTTGTATTTTCTGTAACCTTAATATTGAAACTAATACTCATTTGTTTATGTTCTGCGATTTTGTTTCACAGATTTAGCAATTTTCTTTATGTTCCCAATTATATCCTGGATACTTTAATCTAGGCTACTTATATCTGCATAAACCCACCCTTAAATTTCATTTAAATAACTACAACTGGTTTATTTTGATTCAAGTTATTCTCTAAGTAACCTGGAAAGAAAGAACAACAGGATTTTTCATAATAATTTCAAGTCTTCTCTTGTTATTATTTCTGATATAATTAGACTAATGAGACACTGGTTAGATTCTCTTCTACCAGGTTTTGAAAAAGAAAATTTGAGGAATACATTAACTTCTACGAAGGCAAGGAGAATTTGAGGAATACATTAACTTCTATGAAGACTACTTAGACATAGAACCTTTCAGCTTCCTCTGATGCTCCTCTCACCTCTAATGACTCCACTATTCCTCATCTGAACCCTTGATTCCCTTGGATATTTGTCCTTGGGATTAAAAATCTAATATTACATACCATTGCTAAAATAAATAAAAAAAACTTCATCTAAATACTGTAGTACATGGGCAGGCAGTGGCAGGCAAAGTTCCCGTCATTTAACTTCCAGTTCAACAGGAAAAGAATGAAAATTCATTTTTAAATGAACCACACATTATTACCGGCCAAAAAGCAAACGATTACAATATAGGTATCATAAATCGAAAATAAGAAACGCCGACAAGATATTATTTAACGACATCCATTCTACACTATCTTAAAGCATACGCCTATTTATATCAGAGTTGCAACAAACTAGTTGGTACCCACATAATTCCAATTTAATCCAATAATCCAGGCAAGGTCCATGTCCAAGAAACATATACCTATTTACCAGAGTGGCTGGTAATGATTTTACCAAAAAACACAACTTAAAGACATATTAAGCAGCTTAATTATTCTTAAATAAACTTATCTTAGCTACATATCCAAGGAAAACAAATGCAACAGCAACTGATATCTTCTGGTTCAAGCTGATAGCGAAACTCAACCCGCAAGAAACAAAATTAAGGAAAAACATAACAAAATCTCCACAGAATACTGGGACTTGTTCCTACTTGAAGAGGTTTGGACGGGAGGCCTTGTATGTCGTTTTAAGCTTCCTTGTGGGCGGTCTAACCTTCTTGAAAATGAGTGGGAACTTGATCTCACCGTGAAACTGCTTGGTACTTTCACGCTTACACAGTTCATTAGGAATGGTTGCAGTTTTAATAATTTGAATACAGGGGAACCTAACTCGGTGGCGTGAAGCCATCTCAGTATACATCTGTTCCACTGCCCCATTCAAGGTTGTGTCCCTGTATTCCTTGTACATATTATGATATCCCGTCCTACTCTGGTACCTCAGCCAGATACCATAATTCTTGATCTCAGTTGGCTTTTCCTCAAATATCTGTTTGCAGAAACAAAAAAAACAGCTTAAATAACAGGAAGATTCAACCAGCAAATGAAAGAAAGAGACACACAGGGTAAAAAACAGTTAATGCATCCAAGTGCGATATTGCAGGTCATTCATTCAGGGTGAACATCTCTATCACTACAATAGTCTCTAAAGGAAGTGTGGAACCATGATCAATCACGATGGAAACTAGCAGATCTTTTCCCAATTCCAAATAAACAAGAAGACCTTACCAAGCAAGAAGCTCTAAAAGGTTATTTAGTCTGCATCCTTTGTTCACAGCTCTATCCTGAAATTTAGATCCACATCCAACGATATCTACTCCGAAGTTATTATTTATCATGTTCAAGCCTCACAGAAGCAATAAGGTAGAAACGAAGTTCACATAGATCTACAATGATGCATCTAGTTTATATAAATAGATATCATTCAGATACACATCTATAAGCTTAATGATATAGACATTTATAATGACAAATCCAGGAATGGATCAAAACAAAGGCCTTTATTTGGGGCACTACTACAAAGAGAAGTGGGACTAACGCCGAAATAACATGCTGTAGTTATTCCAAAAATGTTTATGAACTCCAAGAGATCATGTTTGCACAAACACTACCAAAATTTGGTATTTCATTCAGTTTCTAAGAAATTTTGACATAAAACTGTATAAGGATTTACTAATATTAACAATAGAGTTATTCCAGCATTTCAAAAGAAACAAAGATCATGGAGCAATAAAATAAACTAAGAATACACAAAAGTACCAGGATAGATGAATCATTAGTCATTACTCTTACATCAAAGCATCTAGACTCGGTTGAATGATATTTCGTTATATTCCCCAAAAAGAAGAAAAATATATAACCCTGCAGAAAGAACAAGTATACCTCGTTGATGGCCAAGACTTGCCCATTACTCTTCTTGACTTTCTTCAGCTTCCTCAGGAAATACCTGAAGGATTTAAACGATTGAAATGAATAAAGATCAAAGCAACAAGTAAGAAAAATTACAGGAATAGAAATGACAATCATTGGAATAGGTACCAAAACTTGGATTTGGCTCTAACTTCATTAGTGGCCCACAGCTTCATCCTGAAAATCTTGGGGTGCTCATCACTGGGGGTCGGATGGGCACGCCCCACAACCTGGTACTGGTGGAACTGCCTCCCAGAAAGAAAAACAAAACATTCAGCCAAGTGCGTGAGCAATAGCAGCAACAAAAAAATCAACAACTTAAGTAGAAAGTAGCTACAACAAGATTGATCTGGAGATCAGAATGACAACAAAATATCAACCCAAAAAAATCGTTTTTTTTTTAAACACCGTATTCATACTGGCAATTCATAAGCCATGAATGAACAAAAAGAATATTGAGTGACATTATCTGGTAAAAATGAATAACAGAAAACGAAGATCTGGAAGAAGAAGAAGAAGAAGAAGAAGAAAAAGAAGAGAGAAAAAAAACACGGATCAAAAATTTGACATTTTACTGGCACGTACAAACCCTACCGTGAAACACAAAACCCACTCCACTATTACAAAAACAAAAACAAAAACAAAAACAAAAAAACAAAACAAGCAAAGTGTGGGACGTGTGTTTGACGACGGTAAGCAAAGGGGGGAAAGAGATGAAAGGAGGAGATAGGAATCATACGCGGAATCCACCCATGATTTCTGCGCTGCTGCTGGACGGAAGAAGATCGCTCCACCGCCGACCACCACACGCCGCTCCGCTCTCCTCCGCTACTCCACAACTCGAGCTTCTTCGCCGCCAGGGGAAATGAACTAATAGAATCACACAGCACAAACCCTAGATCGCGGAATCTCTCTTTTGCCTCTTTGGTTTTGCAAAATTACGATTTAGTTCCCGGAACATGGGCTAAATTGGGCCGATCAGAAAATAGAGATTTGGGCTACGCATGTCTACGTTTCGTGTGCTAGCGCAAATGCATTATTCATTAGTTAAACTGGTTCTAAACATGGTTATGACTTTCTTAATACACGAAAAAAATAAGGTGAGTCTATTATCTAATTCCTTCTTGGTCTACTTCTTTTTACAAATTCGACCTTTTCAAAACATTCTCTCTCTCTCTCGATCTCGATCTCGATCTCGATTTCTCTTGATCTCTCTCTCGATAAGGATAGGTAATATTACTAAAGGGTATATGCAAACACAACAAAATAAGTGGTTGTAACAAAACAAATTCATGTGCATGGCGACACATCGAGGCTAATACCCGAAAAGACAAGTAAATGACAAAATACCAACATAACCAATGTAAGACACACAAATAACAGAAACAAGCCTAAGACAGCATAAAGATCCAACCTAGATGATGCTGGTAAGTTACAGATGTTTTAAGTTATTAGAAGTTAGCAAAGGTATTCTCCATGTCATGTTCATTGTTGAGGAGATCCTCGTTGTCAAGGTTGATAGGGGTGGCATTCGAGAAAAGCTTGCTGTTTTGAGTAGTGTAATGTTGACTTTGCCGCATCGCATTGGGCCTAGTTGTTGCAAGAGTGCTTTGGGACTACTTGTGCAATCAACAGCAAGACGGGGTGCTTGGTCAACGCCTACGCCTTAATCTGCGCAATTGCTAGGAAGTTGTGCAGGATGTTTGGCCATTCCTTCACTAAATGATGCCCAATAGTGATCTTGTAAGTCTAAGTTTTCGATCGATTGAGGGCTCAACTTAAGATGATATTTCTAGGTCAAACAGGATAATTTCTACATTATCAAAATTATCGCACTTTGGTAGTTGATAGGCATATCAATTGCTATAGTAGATTGTCGTCTATCTACTGGGGCATACAATTGTTTGAATCAATCTATCCTTCGACCATCCAGGTGGGAGGTTGAGTTGAATATTTGGATCTATAGGTTGCTCGCTTGTACTTGGCACAACTGTCAATCCTAAGGTGGTGAGTGATTTTGGTGTCAGTCATGAGCTTTTGCTAGCTAACGATTATAATGCTTGTTCAAAAGAAGCATGGTGTTTGGATGGAGAAATGGTGCTTGCCTAGGAGCGATGCTAGTAGCCCATGTGCCTTTAGATTGTTTACTCGAGGCATAGTGCTTGTTCAAGATCATCTATGATTCTCTTTGAGGTATGGTGCTTGGTTGATGCCAACCACTTGCTTGGGTGCCTATAAGATGTTTACCTAGGAAGGGACTAGTCAATCAATGGATCATGGCTTGATCGTGAGTGGAAGAGAATGTCTTACTAGACAATGGTAGTTAGGATGATATGTTCATTATTGGTCGCCAGGAGGCTACTTACGGATTAAGAATGGTCACCAGGGGGCCCACCAAACGACCTCTCTAGAAGGGAAAAAGGAACCACAAAGCTTCCTTATTAGGTATGTACGAATACGTGGGACTTGTCTTGTATTACAATTTACACAGGAAATGTAAAAAGTAGCCAGAGCTCCGTGTGCAGACACAAAAGGTTGTTTCATGGTGGGTCTTAACTCCTTTAGTTGGTTGCATTGCTTTTCCTCAATTGATCCCTTTACTTGGTGGGTGCTACTGCTACTAATGCTAAGTGGCCTAGGACAAGGTTGTGGGATGCCTTCTCGTCCGTCCGAGCAAGGAAGAGGGGAAAACGAATGTGTAGAGGATAGTTGACTATCCAACTTACTCCTAAGTATGGGACCAATAGAGAATACTAGACATCATAGGCTAGTAGCTACTTTGCTTTTGTCTTGTTTCCTAACTGACATGGTAGGGGGTCAGTGTGCTAGTGTCCTTAATCTCAACATGCAAACATAGGGGAGATTTGAGCTCTATAAGGTAGGGTATTTGGGTATCCACCATTGTTACAGTAGATTACTATTTACCCTTGTTTGTGCTTTTGACTCTTCTCACAAACAAGGCGGCCCCATGCTTTTCTTAGTGCTACCTTCGAATGTGGATCTGCTAATGGAGTACATGGAATGTGGTTGGGTATCACATAGAGTTCTATGTTGAGAGGTGATGGTTGAGATGGAAACCAATATACAGTACGCATTATGACGTTTCCCACTGATAGTGTTAACTAATTTCAGCCCTTTACATCACGTTGGGTCACATACTCACATATCAATTTCAAAGGTATGATTGTTGCGTCGATGGTGGAGTTTGGAGCTATTGAGTGGCTAGACTTAAAGGAAGGATCCATAGTTTGCATGTTAGAGGGAGCCTTGTATAGGGTTGCAGACAAGATGAGGGGGTGGTCAAAGGATGTTTGGTCATTGGTCGGGGACACTCTAACACCCAAGTCAAGAAAGATCAGGTTTAATGAGGGGAAAAGAACTGGGTCTCCTGAAAAGAGGTTGCAGCTCTTTTGTGTTATGGGGGAATAAGTGTGTCTTTGCGTATGAGCTCTATAAGGGGTGTATTTATACCTAAGTGGTAGTAGAGGCTTAGTTGTGGCACGTGTCCCAAGTCAAGGAGGAACACAAAGCGTTAGCAAGTTGTCCGAGGTAAGTGGTATGTGTAGGATACTTAGGCTTCTCTAGAGGGGGGTGAATAAAGAATTTTTAAGTTTTAGTTCAATTTTAATTTTCTTTAAGCAAAATAAAAAGGAGGAAGAAGCAATCACACAATGAAGAGAAACAACAATAGAAAGTGCTTGGCGATTTATAGTAGTTCGGCTTACCCTGGTCGAGTCCACTCCTCAAGTTCTCCATTTGAGATTTTCCTTTTTACTTAATATCAAAAGTTTACAAGTAACAAATACCTTACTTATGCCACAACCGACGATCCCTTCTCCCACTGGGAGAAGAACTCAATGTAACTTGATTATAACAATAGCTCTTACAATACTCTTGTGATCTCCCAACACTTGCCAAGCTTGATGTAATGAGAAAGGAAGCTTAAAAGATGGGATTTTAGCTCAAGACTTACAACACTAGTAGTATGATTGTTGTATTCTCTAAGGGGTCATTAGACTAAGATTTATATTGTTAAGCTTAGCTCTAAGCGTGTCTAACTACTAGAAATTTTTTTGTCAACTGACAGAAGATTTGGTACGTTGAAATTCTTCGATCGACCAAAATTTGCAACGATCGAGCAATTCAGTATGTCGAATAAATTTGGTTGACCGAAAATTGTTTTAGCACCGCCCATTCAGATACAGTTGTCCGTTAACCCTAATTTTATATTTTTCGAGGTGCCAAAGAAATTCGGTATGTCGTTTTAGGACTCAGCTCAATATTTTTCTTTCAATATTTTTAAGGGTATTTTTTTTAGAATGATGACTTATGATGGGAGATTATTACATTCTTAGAAATTACATCAAGAAAAGATAAAAATTACATCAATTTATGTAATACAATGTGAATGATAATTTTACCCCTTGAGTCCTTCTTTCGCCTTTCTTCATATCTTCTAGTTCTTTTCTCTAGAGTTTGCCTTGTGCCTTGTATGATTTGTCTTGTATGCCTTATCTTATTTCTTCATGTCTGTCATTGAGATTATTTTTACACGATTGAAAATATTTATAAAGTTTATATTGTTATCATCAAAATAAATAGATAATATCATTTTTCAATAGTATGCTTCCCTATGTAAAGAGGCAGCCTGTTACATGACATGATTATGAGATAGGCAATGTTTGTCAAGAAGAATGTAGGACAAGATCTGAGGAAAAATTTTCTGGTGTTCTTCCCGAATACTATGGATTGCAGGCTACAACAGGTGGTTATTACAGGCACAGTAAATATTTCCAGATATGACTTTGTCAAAAGATCTTGTGGGTAAGATGTGGGAAGATTTTTCGGGAAGTCGTGCTTTGAGAGTGACATACTTTGAATGCTCTCATGAAGATTTATTGCTACTAATGAGGCCCAGTCGACTCTATAGTTGAACCTTGAGAAATGTTTGTCACTAGGGCCAGAGTTGTCATAAGAGCACTTTTGGACTAGTTGCATAGTCAACCATGAGACCAGGTGTTCAACCAACACAGGACCTGCCACTCGAGTAGTACAATTGCTGAAAAGTTGCACAGGGTGTTAGTCGTTCCTTCACTAAATAATGTACAATAGTAATCGTATGAGCCTAAGTTTTTGGTCAATCGAGGGCTCAACTTAAGGTGATATTTCCAAACCACACGAGATAATTTCTATATCATCACAAGTTGATATCCACAATTGGGTTGATTGCATCTCCTTTGAATAGTGGTGTTGTGGGAGCAGCAGTGAAGTTAAGAAAAGAGGCCATGTCAACAACAACAATGTGGAAGCTTTTGACACACTGGAGGTTTGACGAGCTTACCGATAAGTTTCCACCCATTCCCTTGAAACTAATCTAGCTAATAGATTAACAACGAAATAACAACATCAACAACGTAGTTAGTAGAGAAGATAACATTGTTAAAAATGAACTTATTTCTAGTAATCCAAATGTTCCAAATTTAAAAAAAATAACCAAATGGAATCATGCAAAAGAATCAATGTTAAATTTGTCAAAGGTAATCAAAGAGGAGTTGATCAAGATTGACAAGTCAACGTTATCTACTAAGTTTAGCAAAAAGTTCCAAATATGCCTAATAAAAGTGCATTGGAATGAAAGGTTATTAATATCTTCATTTTCAATACCACAAAAGGAGCAATTGACATGTCCATGCTAATTACGAATAGCAAGGTACGTCTTTGTGAAAATTTTGTTTTGTATAAGCAAACTAAGTGAAAATTCTATATTTTGCAAGAATGTTTGTGTAGACACTCCAATTTTGAGCTCATTTGGCAGCAGGCTCCTCTAGTTGATGCTCTGGTCGCAACCACCAAAACCTTAGCTCACACAAGCCCGATTAGGTTCACACTAGCCCACATGACCCAATAAAACACTAAAACCCATTAAAATTCACTGAAAAATAAATAAAACACTTAATCCAGCTAAAATCCACTTAAATCAACTTAA
>JAMKQA010057147.1:0-12706 GCA_024699735.1 Posidonia australis
TACACACACACACACATATATATATATACACACACATATATATATATATACACACACACATATATATATATACACACACACACACATATATATATATACACACACATATATATATATATACACACACACATATATATATATACACACACACACACATATATATATATATACACACACACACACACACACATATATAGATGAATATGTATGCATGTTTCGTGCCTAATGGATGCAATACTCCAAAGAAAGGGTAAAGATTCCTGTTACACATTGGAAAGGTGTTAGGCACCCTCATACACCCGACAAGTCAATCTTTCTTGACTAATCCCTCACATGTGCGGCATATGCTAAATGCATGCTTGCTTGTTGCCTAATGCTTGATGCCTAATGGTGGATGGATGCTATATGTCAAAACACAGGGAGACAATGCGATGCAAGTGAAATTATGCCATGCCTAATGCTACGTGCCAAAACACAAGGAAAACCATGTAATACAAGCAAAAAAGTGTTATGCCTAAGTGCTCAATGCAAGGATGCTGGGAAAAAGAGGAAGATCATGCAAGAAACAAGACGAAGGACCAAAACACAAGCGCCCATGTTCTGTAGATGCTCTAGATCTAGCAACCCATGCCAGAAAAACATGCTGGTGACATCAACTGGCTAAATTAGTTGCTTAAATCAGCGGGCTATATCAGCTAGTTAAATTTGCCAACTATATCCGCTAGTTATATTCGCTATCAAGATTTGCTAGAGGTTTTGCAGAGCAGAACTACAGGCTCCTACTCACTCCAGATCGAAATGCAAAGATGCAAAAACTGATGCTATGCATGGAGAAGCATGTATGGATGTAAGGGAACAGATATGGGTGCTTGGACGAGGTCATGGTCGGCCAGAGAGCTCCACCGGTCTACCTCTTGAGGAATTGGGTTCCGCCAACGAGCTTGACTGTAAACGATAGCCACAGCCTACAATGGGGTGATCTGAAGCTTCTAGAGGTCTGAGGGGTGAAGAGGAATGAATTGATGCGAGAATGGATGGATGTAATGCAGTGTTCACCTTCCACTGTCCTCACCATGTGTCACAAGTAACCACAACCTTAGCCAGCCATGCAGGCGGCATGGAGTGTCGAGTGGCTATCCAGGTCGACTAGGAGAGGCAAGAAGGAGGTGGAGATGTGCCATAACAAGGTGGAGAAAGGCTCTTAGACAGTAGGATGTTTCTGAGCTCACCGAACCCATTAACGATGGTGAAAAGATGCAATGCATGTTGGACTGAAATGGCATGAAAATGCTGATGAAATGTGCTATAGATGATGCGATGAAACAGAGAATTCATGGAGAGAATGATAACACACATAGCAAGGGTAAGTGATGAACCTGTAGAGTGATGGGTGTCCCTTCCGGTGACGGCTGACACACAACGGCTTTGGGGGCAGACTCGGAGGGCTGAGACGAGGTTGGTGGATGGCTCGGTGGGGCAATGCAAGTTCAAATGAGGTGTTGCAAAGGGTGGAAGGTGATGGAGTGGTGTGGAGGTAGTTTTGGCTGATGGAGAAGACGATGACCAATAGACTATGGGGATGTGCTTCGACAAGGGGAGGCTCTACCGAAAGTCGATGGTGTACTTGATGGTGCAATGCAATCGATGCAAGGCCAAGGATGAGCTGCAATTGATGCAGTGAAGTGGTTGCTATATTGATATGTGGCCGGAGATGATATAGAGGTGTGTGAAGGTCAAGGGGAACTCAAAGGACCAGGAGGATGCCCGGAGAATGCCAAGAGATGCCAAGGTGGGTAGAAGAGAGGGCGAATGGTCAAAAGTGGCATTGAGTTCTCTCGAGTGTGACTCTCTCTCCTCTACATGCTCTCTTCTCTCTTCTATGGGTTCAAGATGGTGCAGGCTAGATGGCCAGAGGTCGAAGGGCTGAGAAGGGCTATGGACTTGGGGAAAAGAGGAATACCAGAGGAGGTGTGGATGGCCAGTGGAGTTGAGCTCTCTACGTTCTCTTCCTCTCCCTCCTCATGGTTGTATGGTCCTTGCGTGGAGGAGGATGGTGGTTGGAGGGAGATGGGAGGCCGACTGCTGCTAGGATTCTCTCAGGTGGTGGCTTCTGGGTGAAATGGAAGGCTCTGGGTGGAAGGAAGAGGGGGGCCAGAGGAGGTGGCTTCGTTTTCTCTACGTTGCTCCTCTCTCTCTCCTCACGGCTGCATGGGTTCGATGAGGAGGGTCTGGACGACTGTTGTGGTTGTTGTGCCTTGTGTTGGTGTTGGTGGAAGAAGCGATGGAGTGTAGTGGCTCAGTTGGGTTTCAACAGCAAGTAGTGAGGAGAGAAGTGGATGAGCTGATGCTAGTTAGCAGGAGAGGAAGATGTCTAGTGTTGTTGGGTTGTTGGAGGATTGGTGACCACGACCAGTGGTGTGGCTGTGTTTACATGCCATTAGAAAGATGGATTCCTCCCCTCACCCCAAGACACGTAGGAGAGAGACATATAGAGAAGAATTAAGATTGTTACAAGGGGAATCTAGTTGTTACAGCCATGATCTTCTAGAGCTTTCTACAACAAACCCATAACAGAAATACGTAGAGAGCCACGTTTACAAGAGAAGTGGTAAAAGAGTGGAGAACGAGTTGGTTGTTGGGCTTGAGGGCTAGGGCTTAAGGTGTAACTAGGGTTTAGGCTTGGTTTGGAGTACTGGTTGGTCTACTAAGGTTTTAGATGAAATTAGAGTTTTGGGTTTGGGTTTATGGTGTGAAATATCCTTGGTGTGGGGGAACACCTCGTTGCCTCTGATGCACTCTTCGTGAGGGTTCTGCCAGTGAATGGCTGCCAAAGTGGGGTATCTACAGTGGGACATGTTGTTGTACGCACCAACCTAGTAGTGAGTTTGATCATGTTTATTGTAGATCTCGAGCCTTCAAGAAAAGGATAGTACAAATGATGAGGAAATGGAGCTAAAAGATCACAAATGAGACTAGAGTTGTCTAACACGGACGTGTCAGAATTGATAGTGAAGTTAAACTGAATTCTTGAGGTCCCTGGTGCTCCCAAATTGGCATGCTCAGGCAAGGGCTAGCTAACGATGCTAGGGTGTGCTGGTGCTCATGAAGGTGCTGTTGCTAATACTAGTGCAGGTGTAGACTCTACTTCTTGGGTGTTGATCACAATGACCTTTCGGATAATCAAGTCCAATATAGCGTTCCGTAGTGTGAACCTGTAATCCGTCGAATGTCTTTAAACAAGATAGAAACTACAGAACAGGCTCGCTTTGTACCACCCTGGGAGAGGATTCAAGGGTGGGCGACCTCCAGAAACTTCAAGAGCAACTGTACCTTAGGGAGAACGATGCTCAATGGCTTAGCCAAAGGACTATACTCCTGTTCTGGGCAGTGAGGGTGTCCCTATATAACACCCGTAAATTCATTTTGTAATTATTTATATTTTAATGAATTTATTCCTGGACGGGTGTTACTGTTACGAGGCATGTTGTGTGAATTTGTGCTTTTAGGCATGGGCCTCGTGGGCAGGCTTCTATTACATGTCCTTGTGCGTGGTTGGCACCGTGCATTGTGGCACTGTGCATGTGAGCCTGGGTGTAGGGTCTGCGTTTGACCCACGTTGTGGGCCGATTACTGTGGCTGGTGGTTTGGTGGTGGTCATTGAGCTCGTGCGAGGTGCTGGTGGCCGAGGTGCGTAGGTGAGCACGTTCTCAGCTACTTCGTGTGTTGGGCTTTATAAGCCGCTCGTGCCGCGCGCCCCCGTCGCTCAACGTTCACCTTCTTCTTCCTCTTTCTCCTCTTCAGGCGCACACTTCTCCTCCCCAACTTCCTTTTCACTTCCCTTCCCCCTCACTCTTCTCCCTCCCCAGTCCTCCTTTCCCCATCCGTCACCCCTTCTTTCCTCCCTTGTTCCTTACACCGGCGAGAGAAGGAGAGAGAAGTGAGAGAGGCTGAGGCACCGTGAGGCTCGACGTTGGCGTGGTTGGAGTCTCAGAGGTCGAGGGAGCTTCCGTGGACGTCGTGGTTGCCGATGGAGGTCAGTGGTTGGCCGGAGGATCACCGATGCACATTTCTCAGGTACACATCTCCAACCCCTATAATAGAGTCCATGAAATTGGTAGAAATTGATAGGATTGCATGAAATCTAAGTAAATTTACATTCCTAGAATTTATTGTGAATTTATGAGAATTTATGATGGATTTATAGGCATTTATGCTGGCAGTTGCATTTTGGGTCATTTTGACCCTTATATCTTTGCGATTTTATATCTTGATACATGGTGAATGGATTTTGTTTTGTTTGTTGGGTTTTTGAGTAGACTCGAGGGTCTACACATTATGTTTTATGTGGAATTTTTGGTGTTGGTTTTGGGAGTCCAATCAAAGCTCCCACTTTGGGTGATTTTGAGCAGTAGGATTTGGGCCATTTTCTGTTTTCATAGAATTCAACATACTGAACCAATTTGGTATACCATTTTTCTATCAGATTAGGTCCTCTAGTCGAAATTCGATCTTCTAATTTTGGATAATCGCCCGAATCAGGAGATTTTGATCGACCAAACAATTTTCGATATATCAATTTTAGCCTAACTGTTGACCGTTGACCCGATTCGGTCAACCGACCCAAATCGGTCTATCGAACCAAGGGTTTTCGGCATACCGAACCTATTTTTGGCATGCCAAATCTCGACCCAAATGCTTTTGGAAAATGTGATCTCCAAGGGTTTTCTGGATTGGTTTGTTTTGTCCCATCGAGATGGGATTGTCGGTCATCAATGGTAGTCCCTTAGGACACCCGATCTGCTATTTTGCCGAGGGCTTGGAAGAGTTTTTCAAAGATATGAAAAATGGTTTGAAAATTATTTCAAAAAGATGGTTAGCCTGTTTTGGAAAATGGTTTTTCGGGTTTTCTATGTGCGGACCGAGATAATGTGGGACCGTATTGTCGGGACTAGGGAATGTAACGACATTCTCAGGTGGTTGGGTGCGAAACCCTGGTCGAGGTCGAGGGCTGAGATACCTGAGGCTGAGAGAAGTCAGGTTTTGGAGGTATGAGACTCCTTGACTATCATCTTAATGCTAGGGTTGTAGTCCGTAGGTTGAGGTGTCTTATGGCATGACAGGGAGGTATAATACTCATGTTGTCGCTGTGAGCACTGAGGTTCAAGTGTTGTCGGGTGTGGAGGTATGACACTCCCTCCTAAGCACTGTGTGTGGAGGACATCGTGAGGAGGCGTACCTTGTGGTGGCCGATGCAGGTGGGATACATGCCTCATAGTTGGTAGCGTCCTGAAAGATAGGACATCTTGAGAGATAGGACAGCTACCCAGGGAAGGGTTGACTTTTTGAGGGTTCTCTAGAGAGGGAGAATTACAGGACAATGAATTCTCCTACATAGGGTGGCTGTCACTGTGGCAGTGCAGAATGTTGAGGTCGCTCCTCGGTGGACTATGTGTGGCCGGAGTTCGGTTGCCTGGTGTCGGGCATCCTGACTCACTGTGTGTCGTTTTGGCCATTGCGGGCCTTCACTGGTGGTTTTGGGCTAGTAGAGCCTCGATTGTGGTTTTGCTAGTGTGGACCTAGTTTGTGAGGTTTTGAGAAATGGTTTGTGAAATGAACTTAAAGGAAAAACTAATTATGATTTTGTTTTCCCGCCGTCTTTCTTGGGGTGCGTACTGGGTGACTTCTGTCGCTCATGCGTTTTCCTCGTGTTTTTAGTTTACAGGTGCAGGCATGCAGAGGTTTAGTGTAGTGCAAATAGTCTGGAGTCTCCTAGCCGCACACACACGTTCCTGGTAGATAGGTATTTTCTGTTTGGCTTTAATTTTCTCGTAATTTAATTCATTTTAAATTATTGTGGAAAATGTGGGGCGTTACAGTTGGTATCAAAGCTCTAGGTTCACTAGGTTGCACTACACCGAGGGTGTTCGGTCTAGAGACTCCATAGGTTTTGCATGCATGGTAGAGTTTGCACTTAATGTTTCGCCATGGTTTTCTGAATGTTGCTTTGTCTCTGATGCAGGTACTTTACCTTTCTCTAGCAGGATGCCTCGTCGAGGCCGTAAGGACAAGGCCTGGGTTGTGGAGACCAAGCCCCAAGAGGACGTAGGCAGATGGAAGGTAGTTCATGCGGAACTAAGGATTTTGGCACACGGGATCTCTCACGCGATTAGCAAGAGTTATGCTAGCGAGCTGTCGAGTGACCCGTGGCTGAACCAGTTCACGAAGCTTCGTCTGCCATCGTTTAAGGGCAAGGTCAGTGCTGAGGAGAGTGAGGCCTAGTTGGAGAAGGTGGTGAAGATGTTGGAGAGCATGGCGTGCCCAAAGGAGCATTGGGTGCGGCTGGCAACTTATCTGCTAGAAGGTGAGGCAAATAGGTGGTGGAAGTCTATGAGGTGGCTAAAGTTTTCGGACTCAGTCACTGTTAACATCCAATGGAAGGATTCCAAGGCGGCCTTCTATGACAAGTCATGTGAAGGAGCAGCTTTGCCGAGATTTCCGGAGTCTAAAGCAGGGCATGATGTCGGTGCTCAAGTATGAGACTGAGTTCGCCTGGCTAGAACGTTTTGCTCCTGTCTATGAGTCTGAGGAGGAGCGAATGCAGAGGTTTCTGGACAACTTGAACCCAGGGCTACGGGTGAAGGTGATGGGCTGTTGGTGCCAAACGGTGGAGGACATGGTTGGGATGGCTTATCGCTTCGAGGCCGAGCATCAAAAGTTTCTAGAAAGTCATCCCAAAGGGAAGTGTAAGTCTTCTTTTACCTCCTGGTTCTCTTTCTCAAGTCCTCCAAGAGCTAATAGTTCAGGTAGCCCTGAGAAGAAGCAGAAGGCAAGGTCCAATGTTTCCTCTGGGGTTGATGGAGTTTTGCTAGAAGTAGCGAAGATGGCCACAGTCAAATAGGGTCCAGTGCCCCTGGTGGGAACTAGTGCTTCAACTGTGGTCAAGTGGGCTACATCGCTGCATATTGTCCCCAATCTAGGTGAACCTCAACTCTAATGGTGTGCTATAATTGTGGGAAGGCAGGACACATTCAGAGATCTTGTTCGGAACCGCCTAAGAAGGTAGGAAGCGCACCACAGCAGCCGACTAGGGGACGAGTGATCACCATTGCAGCTCAGGCACTGGGTCTTCGGGAGATGTTGTTGAGGGTAAGGATGAGTAGTTGGTTCTGTAACCCATGAGATTTGTTGTAATCTCCTTGTAATCTGGACATCTTCCTGATTGTATGGATATGTGGTGCTGTTTGTTTGGCCATCAGGTTCTCATATTGTGAATGGTCGAATGGCCAATGTGTTGTTTGACTCAAGGAGTTCTTTCTCCTTTATTTCTGAGTCTTTTGTGGTGGAGTTAGGAGAGAGACCAGCTAGACTAGCCTTTCATCTCAGCGTGGTGATGTCGCTGGGGGAGCACAGTTTGGCATGGAAGTATCTGCGGTCTATCGACTTGACGTTGAATGGAAGAGAGTTCGACGTTAGCCTAATCGTAATGGGCACACAAGAGTACGATGTGATACTCGGCATGGATTGGTTGGCGTCACAGTCCACTTTGATCGATTGTGATCGAAGGAGAGTTTATTTTGGGTCTCCTGTGGATGGGTCTTTTTTTGTACAAGGTGGGTGTCAGGGTGAGCCTAAGCTTTTCATTTCAGCTATGAGGGCTTATAAGTTTTTGGTCATGGATTGCGTGGGGTATCTAGCTAGTATAATTACCTCCACTTCTCCTGAGTTGGGTCTTCACAACATTTCTGTGGTGTGTGAATATCTCGACGTTTTCCCTGATGATTTGCCTAGTATGCCACCTCATAGGGAAGTAGAGTTCTTGATCGATCTGATCCCTGGTTCTGGTGCTGTGTCGAAGCCTCCCTGTCGTATGCTACTAGCAAAGTTGTGAAAGCTCAAGACTCAGTTGCAGGAGTTGTTGGACAAGGTGTTTATCAGGCCGAGTGTGTGTCTGTGGGGAGCACCTATCTTGTTCGTCTGTAGGAAGTATGGTTTGCTCCGACTGTGTATAGACTATCGGATGTTGAACCAGATCACAGTGAAGAATAAGTATCCCTTGCCCTGCATTGATGACCTGTTCGACTAGTTGCAGTCTACATCCGTGTTCTCGAAGATTGATCTGAGGTCAAGGTATCACCAATTGAGGATACGAGACTCAAGTATTTAGAGGACTACTTTCCAGATGCGGTACGGGCATTACAAGTTCACAGTCATGCCTTTTGGCTTGACCAATGCACTGGCTGCGTTTATAGATCTAATAAATAGGATTCTCAGCCCTTTTCTAGACCAATCCATTGTGATTTTTGTTGATGATGTGCTGGTCTACTCCCGTGATGTTGAGACTCACGCCTTGCACGTAAGGGCAGTTTTGGATACTCTGAGGTGTCATCAATTATACGCCAAATTCTCCAAGTGTGAGTTCTGACTGAGTGAAGTCATGTTTCTTGGCCATTTGATTTCTGGAGAAGACATCAGAGTGATCCTGCCATGGTCGAGGTAGTGAGCAGTTGGGAGCGACCCAAGACCGTGTCAGAGATCAAAAGTTTCTTAGGTCTAACTGACTATTATAAAAGGTTTATCGAGGATTTCTCCTCCATAGCCGCGCCTCTGACGGAGTTGACTAGGAAGGGTGTTCCATTTTGTTTGGACCAGAATTGTGAGGCGAGTTTCCAAGAGCTTAAGTCTCATCTGGTTTCTGCCCTTATGTTGACTCTGCCATCTGGTAATGGCGGCTTCACTGTGTATAGTGATACCAGTGGTGTTGGATTGGGGTGTGATCTGATGCAGCATGGCAATGTTATCGCGTATACTTCGCTCCAAGTAAAGGATTATGAGAAGAACTACCCGACCCACGATTTGGAGATGGTTGCTATAGTGTTCGCTCTCAAGCTCTAGCGACACTATCTCTATGGAGAGCAATTAAAGGTCTTCACCGATCAACAGAGCTTGAAGTATATCTTCACGTAGAGGGACCTCAACTTGACGCAACGTCATTAGGTGGAGTATCTGAAGGACTATGATTTCAGCCTGTCCTACCATCTCGGAAAGGCTAACGTGGTCGTCGATGCCCTGAGTCGACATACGCACGTTGTGACCGTGCCCCAGTTTGGGGGATCCGACGCGGGGGTCGCGCTAGAGGGAGGAGGCCACAACCATGCCAGGATGGTGAGGGCGCGAGATGGGATGAAAACGGAAAGAAAAGGAGTTGCCACCTAGTCTTTTAAAAGAAAGACGAGGAAAACCACAAAAAAATTCACAAAAAAGTGAATGAATGAGATGCAAGCATGAAGGTCAGATGTCTGCTAACCAGAGGATGGGTAAGGATTTCTATTACGCACGGGGAAGGTGTTAGGCACCCCTGTACGCTCGAGAAACTCGGTCTTTCTAGTCTGATTCACTTGCTAGAGGTTAGATGAATGTTTGCTAGCCTAGATTGTGCTCTAATCATGCTAATATGAATGCCAAGACAAGTCTGGATGGATGTATAAGAGAGTATGAAAAAACTGCGAAGAAATCCACATGAAATGATGAAATCACAAAGTATGAAACAATAAAGAAAAACACTTGAAATGACGAGGTTTTTGGCGAGAATGACTCAGAAAATCATACAGACCTCAAGAATGTCAAAAATGCGACTGACTGAAGTCGTCAGAATCAAAGAAGGCATCGCAGAAATCAAAGTGGGAAAACTGCAAAGAAGTCCACATAAAGTAGGAAAACTGTGACATGTGAAGAAATTCACATAAAATGACAATGTTTGTGTAAAGAATGGTTCTGAAAACTATACTGATGTCAAGGGGATCAAACATACAACAAACCCAAATCAGTAGGAGTGCAGAAAACACCATGGAAATCCAAATGGAAAAAATGCAAAGAAATCCACATAAAATAGGCAAATGGTGAGATGAGAAGAAAATCACATAAAATGACGATGTCTTTGTAAAGAATAGTCCAGAAAACCATACTAAAGTCAAAAAGATAAAAAGTGGGGTCAACTCAAGTCATCGGAATCATGGAAAACGTCGTGTAAATCAAAAAAGGAAAATAATCTATGGTGGGGCCAATGTCAGCCTTTAGGCCTGTTAATATACACCCTCGGGCGATGAAATCCAAATCAAATCCAAAAATATGGAATAAAGATAGTCAAATCGAATATTAGATGAAAGACTCTGAAGAAAGGTAGGAGAAAAATCCATGGAAGAATGCATGAAATGCGAACTTATTCCAAATGAGGGACTAATGTGCAAATACAGCCAAAACTATGTAGAATGCATGAAAATGTACCTAAATGGGTAAAAGATGCTAAGGAATGCTATGGACAGAGATTATGCATGACTTGGTGCAATAACTAACATGTATGTGCATGAATTGATGACATAGGGGCAATTTGGTCATTTCAGTGGTCAAATGTGATAAATACATGCATAGGGATGATGCATGGTCTATGATATGCCAAAATGTATGAAAAATGTTAGGAAAAAGAAAACATGCAAAGGAAAAGATCTTGAAACAATAAAACGATGTAAAAACAATAAAGGACAAGTATAGGGACCAAAACGCAAAATTCTCAAAAAAGGATGAAAACCTGAATTAAAATACATTTAGAAACTTCTATCCTACTGTATAGATGATGGATCATAGGAAATTGTGACACTGGAATGTGAGAATTGTACTAAGATAATTCCCTGAAAACTGAAGGTCTAATGTGCAAAATTCACAGAAAGGGAAAGTGCATGGTTAAAAATGTGTTTAAAAAGTCTTATCTTGATGCTAGGATGTAGAATTTAAAGAAAATGTGGTTATGTGATGTGACATGTGTGAAAATTGCACTTTTGGTAATTTCTTGAAAACCTAGGGTCTACTGTGCAAAATTCCCACATAGGGTGCAAATTTGATAAAAATGTGTAATCAGATATTCATTTACATTGCAAGCAGGGTTTTTTGATGAAACCTTTATTCAAGTGATGATTTTACATGCACATGTGATCAATAAATGCGAAACATATTAAAATATGATTTAAAATGCAATTAAAACTATCATTAATGATTTAAGAAAAAATTCAGGGGCCTGAGTACAAATATTCCTGTCCAAAAAACATTATAGATGGAGTTTAGGGGTTGACTTGCAAAATTTCAGGACCAAAATGTGATAAAACTTATGATTTTTACATGATCAATGTAATTATTGATAACTTTAAGGTCTTAAATGCAAATTGTACAAAGGAAACTCTTTTCAAAGAACTCTAGGGGCAAAATGCAAAAGCTCAGGACTTAAATGCAAAGAAAACATGATCTCAAGGGCTTATGTGTAATAAAACATGCATGAATAGGATTGAAAATGGAATTAAAAGTTAAATAGGGCAAAATGTGTAATATTTACAATGCAATTTTAAAATA
This sequence comes from Posidonia australis, assembly GCA_024699735.1. Taxonomy (NCBI): domain Eukaryota; kingdom Viridiplantae; phylum Streptophyta; class Magnoliopsida; order Alismatales; family Posidoniaceae; genus Posidonia; species Posidonia australis. The sequence goes on from JAMKQA010057147.1 coordinate 11,395, forward strand.
AGAAAATTCAAGAGTCACAAAATAAATTTCTAGGACTCATTTGCAAAGAAAACATGAATACAGGGGTTTATCTGTGAAGAAACAAACATTTATAGGACTAACAATGAAATTAAAATTTAAACAGGACAAATCATGCAATATTTACAAAAATAATAAAGGAATGAAACTTATTTAAATCTTCAAGGGCTTAAATACAAAAATACAGGACCTAAGTGTAATAAAAAAGCACCTAAGAATAATAAAAAAGGACCTAGATGCAAGAAAAAGGGACCTGAAAGAAATTCTAGGGACCTAAATGTAACGATAATCTGGACCTATGTGTAATTATTGAAAACTAAAGAAATTATTATTAAATCAGACTGTTTCGAAGATCACCGATGGATCGCCGGTGCTCCCACTCTGACGTAAACTCCAGCGGGCCTCCAACGACGCTGTGACGGAGGGAAGGCGGTGGCAGTGGTCGGAGGAGCTTAAGGGTGTCACAGCAAGCACCTCCAGAGCTGTGGGCTAGATTGGAGAGGCCTCCCCCACCTCGGGCTCCAGCGAGCGGCTTGGGGACGATGACGGTGACTCGACGGCAGCGTTGTAGCGACAGTGAGCAACATCCAAGGGCTGAGAGAGTTTCGGGAGGCCGTCGCGAGCTTTCCAGTGGCTTCGAAGAGCGATGAGGGCTACTAGAAGCCTCCTCCCGTTCAACTCGCCGGAGAAGGCGGCAGTAGGCTCTAGCGATCATCGAAGGTCAACGGTGGTGGATCAGTGGATGGTCATAGTGATCGGGTGAGGACCAAAAGGGGGTGAGGTGCATCCTAGAGGCTGTGTGGAGGTCTGGGGACCTCTAAACCGCCCTTCTCGCTTGGTTCTCTGGCAACGACTCTGGTCATCTTCCTCGGCGACGTTGAGGGATGCTCCATCTACTTGGGCTTCTGTGAGGCAAACGGAGGACTTGGGGAGCAAGGAGGAAGAGGGAGGAGATGAGGGGGGCGCTGGGACCTCGTCTCGAGCCGAGAGACCACTGGCCTCACCTCCGGTGGTGAACCCACCACCGAAGCAAAAGGGGACGGCACGACAAGGGGTAGTTGCAGGATCGAAAGGCTTCTCTAGAGGGGGGGTGAATAGAGAATTTTACTTTTTAATGTTACTATATCCAAATTTAACAATAATCAAAAATGATAAGCAATATGATTTTTGAATTTGTACTTATCATGCACACTTGATGTAACTAGAATTAAAAGCACAAGATGGGGATGAGAGTAATTGAAGACACAATCAATTTATAGTGGTTCGGCAACCCGCCTAGTCCACTCCTCAAGAC
>JAMKQA010057149.1:0-13120 GCA_024699735.1 Posidonia australis
AATGCACACTATTACAATTTTTTCTCAATGGTAGCTCGATGTTGCTCAATGGATGCTTTTCCAATGCTGGTATGGGGTCCTATTTATAGCCGTCGGATCGCCTCGATCTGTGTCTAACGACTAGAAAATGGTCGTAAACAGCTAGTTGAATAGTATACCGTTTTGACCACGGTATGCCGGAAAAGCTCTTTAATTTTCTTCTCACGAGCAAAACGGTATGCCGCAACTTCAACGGTATGCCGTTTTCTCTTGAAATCGTATATCGTTTCTGGGACGGTATGCCATTTAATTTGCATTCATTTCTTTTTCTCTTCTGTTCCGGAGTGCCGTTGCTTCTTCCGATTTTTCCTGAAACGGAATGCCGTTCCATCCACGGTATGCCGTTTTCAGTTTCATCTTAGATTTTTGCGGAGTTCCGATTCATATTCCGATTTGTGCTGAAACAGTCTGCCGCTCTTGATGCCGGTATGCCATTTTTGATTTCATGATAAGACACTTATATCTTTTTCAAGTTATAATATTTATGAAAAATATGCACAAGTAAATAATCATCAAAATTAATGTAATATTTCTAACATAAAGCTTGTGTGGTTTTGCATGTGGTGCAATGAATGGAGTTTTCAGTGGCACTAATCTGGGTGTTTGAGTCGATCTGGTTGTGCTTTCGAGGGACACGAGTTAGTAGGTGTCTTGCACTTGGTGCTAGAACTTATAGTTTTAGTTGTGTTTGCTTTGCTATGGTGTTTTCTGGGTGGGTTTGACGCTCAGAGGATGTTTTTGTTGACGTTTTCTTGGGTTTTGTTCGTAGGTTGAGCATGGTGCTTGTGAACCCAGACACTCCCAAGGTGTTTTGTCTGGGCCTGACAGGAGAGTTGTTGAGGCTATGTTTTGTTTAGGGTTTCTCGGCCTTTGGTTTCCGTGCCGCTGCTGGACATAGTGTTGCTTGAGTTTCAAAGGATATTTTTTGAAAAGGTTTTCCAAAAAGAGAGTTTTGGAAAGAGAAAAGTACATTTATGGAAATGATTTTGGAAAGAATTTTCTGGTGCTTTCTATTTGCATTGGGGACTAACAAACTGAGGTGAGTGTTTGTTAGTTCTTGGAGGTATGACACTCCTTGATTGTCGTTCGTGGGACCGAGGTTAAGGTCTACGGGTTGAGGTGTTTCGTAGTATGATGGGGAGGTATGATACTCCTGCTGTCGCTGTGAGCCTTGAGACTCGACTATTGTCGAGTGTGGAGGTATAAGAGTTCTTCTTGAGTACCATGTGGAGGGTGTCGTGAGGAGTCGTACCATATGATAGCTAGTGCAGGTGGGACGAGCGCCCCGTTGCTGGTAGCATCCTGAGAGACAAGACTGCCTTCCCAAGAGGGGTTGGCTTTGTGAGGGTTCTCCAAGTAGGAGAATCCCAGGACAGTGGTTAGCTCTTGCACAGGGTAGCATACTATGGAAGTGCAGATGCCGTGGTCGCTCCTCGGTGGATTGCTTGTGGCCAGTGTTGTCTGCTTGGTGTCGAGTAGTTCGACACACTATTTGTGCTTGTGCATGTGTTTATGTAGAGTCATGGTTCAAAAAATCAGGCTCTGGGCCAAGAGGAGGCCATGGCTTTGGCACCTGTTGATGCGTAATGTTTTGGGAGCGATGGCTTCGTAGTTTGGGAGCAAAGGTCTTGTGGTTTGGTGTTGTGCTTGGGTCTAGAGGAGACCATATTGTGTAGAGTAGAGTCTTTGTAGTTGTGCTTTGGTGTGGTTTTGGGCTTGAGATGACGAGAGTAGCCTTCTCGGGCATGCATAAAAGGTTTTAAAAGCGCACACACATGGTTTTGAAAAGGAAAAGAAAAGAATGGTTTTAAAGGCATAGTTTTGTGATTTTGTGGCCTACCGGGCAGTGGTAGACTGCTTGGCTTGGTATTGCAGCATCCGAGAGGGATGCCAGTGCTTGTGTGCTGGGTATCGGTAGATTGTCCTTTTGATTTAGTGGCATTCGAGTGTGATGCCTGTGTTTGGTTGCCGTCGACGTAGGTTACCGAGTTGTAGCTGGGGTGCGTGCTGGGTGACCATTGAGTGGTCACTCACGTGTGCTTTGTTTTGTGTGTTTTGGCAGGTGTAGAATAGTAGTTATTGGTTGCTAGTGTATATAGGAGGAGTCACGCAGCCACACATTAGGAATCTAGGTGAGTGTTAGTTTAGTTTTATTTCTATTGTTTAGTGGTTTTATTTTATTATTGAGAGTCCTTAGCCTTAGCTGCACTATTAATGTAATTGTTGGTCAATAACAAAGATAAAAATGATTAAAAATTGAAATTTATAGCTAAATTTAGTAGTAGCGACTTGGGGGTTGTTATAGTTGGTATTAGAGCTTAGGTCCACCTAGGAGCACTAGCCTCGGGATGTCTGGTAGGATGACTCCGTAGAATTGCATATCATGCATTCTTGCACCTTGATTTTATTGATTTTCTTTGCTTGCGGTGTTGAGGAGTGTCTTCAGCTCTAGCTCTTATTTGGTGAGAATTTTATGCGAGGGACCACAAGGAATCTGTGAGTGATGGTCTACATTCTCATTTGGAGATGGACGTCGACTCCTTGTTGAAAGGATTCCTAGTGGTTAGATTTCTTGTGATCGCTGTTTTAGTAGGGTTGCTTTGGAGATAGCAGTTGGGAGCGGAGTGTGAAGCGGTGTTCGCATGTGTGGAGCAATTCGCTAGGGTTCCCAACTCTGTGGAGTGTGGTGTGGTGTTGTCCACGAGTTTTGTGTAGGTTAAGCATTGTGTTGCTTGTGGGTGTGGTGGTGGTTGTTTTCTAGGTAAGACTCTGTGTTAGCTGGCAAGGTAGGAGACTTTGAGGTGTGTGAGGCTAGACGAGTCGTGTTGCCTAGATGTTGTTCACGTCTGTTGTGGGTACCGGTCTGCTTGGTGTGCTACACCTGCTAGGAGGCAGGGTGTTTGTTGAGGAGGTGCCTTGCTCCTTTAAGGGGGTTAGGCATCCTTCATCTGTTCAGTTTGGTGTTTTCCCTTTAAGGGAGTTAGCCACCACCTAGTGCTGGGCAGTTTGGTGTTTTGCGGTGGAGGGTAGGGTGCAGCAGTTGTCTGCCTCTGGTGTACCCTTCACGGTTCTTGCTGCTTGCTGTTTGTTTGTTTATTGTTGTTGTTTACTTGTTTGTTTGCTACCTGTTCTTGCTGGTGTTTGTTGTTGTTGGTAGTTTGTGGTCGTCGTCGGTCGTCTGTCTGTTGTTGTTGGTGTCGATGTGGGATGATGCTTGTAGCTCCATCCTCTTGTTGTCGCATTTGGGTGAAGCATGAGGCTTCCTGGATGTGTGGTTGTTGTTGTCTTTGTGGTGGGTGTAAAGGATGCGTTGAGATCCATCCTCCTGTAGTCTTTAGGTTACTCGATGTGTCCCCAGATATTAGTTGTGGTCTTTGGGTGAGTCGGTGAGTCTCAAGATGTCTGTTGTGGTCTCTAGGTGATTCGATGGGTCTCCAGATGTTTGTTGTGGTCTCCCAGATATTTTAGGAGTGTGTTGTTGTTTTAGGGGTGGCTCTGGTGAGTTCCCTAAGTCTGTGTTGTTCCTTCCAGATGCTCTGTCTGAGGATGGGGTGTCTAAGGGAGGGTGATGTGGGTGGACTCGCGCATTGGTGTTGTGCGGTTGTGTCGCACATGTTGGTTGGGGCTTGGCCATGGAGTGGCATAGCCTAGTATGTTGCTTGTTGTGTGTTGTCTAGGGTATCTTGTCGAGATACCCACTTGGCTTGGTTGGTTGTGGTTCGGATGGCTTTGTGTCGTTTGGGCGGTGGAGATTTATTTCTCCAGTGTTTCCTTAGATGTCCTATTGTTGATTTTCTTGTTTGCTTGTGGGATGAATGGCATAGCGCCATTCGACTTGTGGAGATCATCTTTCTCTTGTGTTTCCTTTCAGGTTTTGGGTTTTTGTAGTGGAGATGGGGTGAGTCAAGTGGAGCTGGTTACCCATCTCGTTTGGTGGCGCCGCTGGTTGAGCTCGTGGGTGTGATCCCACGTGTTTTCCTCCGAGTGATTGTTTCCTGATTCGGGTGAACTATTCTCGGGGATCTAGTAGAAGTATCTTCAGGATAATGACACCGTAGAGAGGGCCACTATGGAGGAGGAATGGCTCATGTTGGTTTGGAAACTCTTGTTGGGAGTTGCTTTAGTTTGGAGATTCATTTGAGTTTGACTCCTGAGTGGTCCTTACCATTAGTGTGGTTATTTCACTAGAAACAGTGACTTTTGTGGCACTGGACTCTAGTTTGTAGGATCTTTGACGTGAGCTTCACGCTTAATAAGTGGTTTAAGTGTGTTTTGACGGTCTTACGTCTAGACCTACAAGGCCGTCATCTTAGCGAGTAGTGATGAGTCCACCAAATATCCTTTTGAGTTGGGATAAGTTCCTGTTGCGATGAGGCAACGTGGTGTCTTATGGTTCTTGCCAGTTGGGAGGATCACGGGAGGAACTGTCCACGCACATGTTTAGTGATGGCCACAGTGGAGGTTGTGCTCTAGATCCAGTGGAGTGTCGATCTGGGAAGCAGTTCCTAGAGATAGATAGCACATGGTTGGCTAGTCTATTAGTGCACTCTAGATCCGTAATGAGCTTTGTTGTGTCTCAGTAGTCAGATTTCTCTTGTACCTTGGATTGGAAGAGGTTTCCAGGGTGATGAGAGTTGTTGCTGAGCACAAGGTGTGGAGTTCGGTTGTTGCTGACCCGGTTGTACATCAGAGTAGCGTAGTGGAAGTGTGGCTAGAGCTGATTGCACTTGGTCAATCTTGTGGTTTGCGTGTCTTCAAGGGTGCTCCGAATGTTTCATGACTTTGGGAGACACTGTTTTGGAGCCTCTGGGTGGATATTTTTGTGCCCGAAAGGGACTTCACCCAGGATCTCGATGGTGTTCAAACTCAAAGAGAGCTGAGTCCTTGGTGTCGTCCTAGACCTAAGTAGGATGAAATGGCTTTGTGAGGTGGAGATTTCTTCTACAGGTCGTGAGTTTTGGGTGGCACCGATGCGTTTTGGTCTAGGTTGCTCTAGCGATGTCTTAATTTTGGTACCCTTGGTGTTTCGCTTAGAGAATTTCAAGGGTGAAATTCCTTTAAGAGGGTTAGGTTGTAACAACCCAGTTTTAGAAGTGGTACTTTGGCCAGATAATTAAGGTAAGATTCAGGTGAGTTGGGCATTGAGGGTCCTAGTGCCCAATGTGGGACACGTTCTCAGTAGTTTCTTACGCTTGGATTGTGGGTTTCTGGCCTGTCAGTACTGTGTGGTTGTGCCGACCCTCATAAGAGTTTGGTGGGTTTGTTCTGGGCCGATGAGGTTTGGTGGTAGGTCCCTGGTGGCACGAGTCATGCGGATGTGAGAAGTTGCATGGTTAGGTCTTGTGTTGTGCTTCTTTCCTTCCTTTATTTATTTTCCTTTCTTTTTTCATTTTTCTCTTTTCTTCTTTTCTTTCTTTTTCTCTCTCCTCCCACTTGCCCTACTTCCACCCCCCACCCCACTCGTGCCTTCCTCCTCTCCTCCTACACTCTTCTTCTTCTCCTTCTTCGTCAGAGGGGGGATGAGAGAGGGAGATATTTGAGAGGGGGACGAGAGGGAGATGAGGGGGGACAGATGAGGGAGGGAGATCAGAGAGAGGGAGATGTGTGAGAGAGAGAGAGAGGGAGAGGGAGAGAGAGATGATCGAGAGAGGGTTGAGAGAGTGGGGTAGGGGGAGGTAACTGGAGGAGCTTGCCGTTGCCGTGTTGCCGCTGCGAGGAAGAGGAGGACCGAAGCAGCCCATGGTCGGAGTAGGAGGGAGGTGAGTCACTGTTTTGCCGTTCGTCACCGCCATGCCTTCGGTGGAGGTACGCACCCTTAGGTTTCCTTTTAATTTCCAATTTCATGCCTAGGGGCATGATAATGTGAATTGCATGTGTGTTGATGCTTGGAGTGGGTTTGAGAATTTATGGTGATTTATTGTGTTATTGATGGTACTTTATGGTGGTTGTTGGATTTAGGTTCTTTTTGACCTTTATGTGCTTGGAAATTCATATCTCTTTGTGTGGTGATGGATTTCTGTTTTGTTTGTTGGGTTTTAGCGTAGACTCGAGGGTCTACAATATATATTTTATTGGAATTTTATGGTGTTTGTTTGGCTGGTCTGCCCAAGGCTCCTATTTGGGAGGATTTTTTGGTGTTCAAGTTCAGCCTCTACCAGAAATCTGATAGAGTACCTGGGGTGCGGGTTGTGTGCGCTGCCGAGATGTGTGGGTTCTACAGGGGTTTTGTCCAATGGCCCAGGGTCTATCTGCTTTCTGGTAGAGTGCTTGGGGCGCTGGCCATCCACATAGCCTAGATGCGTGGGTTGGCCAGGCCCATTTTGGGTGGATTTTGTCCTAGACTTTTGGGTAGTTGAGTGTTGTAGCTAGTGCTTTTACCTTGTAGGTAATCGTAGAATGTAAATGATTAGGATAATCATTAGAATGGTCTAGGGTTTGCCTAAAATGAATTAGCAAGATTTCACCTCGGGTGTAGGTAGGATAAATGATGAAATGATTTGAAATAATAGGTTCTTTTCCCAGATGGTTTAGACTGGACTTTAGGGATAATGATAGCATCTTTAGGTCTAGAGCTTGAATAGTTTTGCGTGTGGTGCATTGAATGGAGTATTCAGTGGAACTGTTTTGGGTGTTTGAGTCGATTTGGCTGTGCTCTAAAGGGATACAAGTCAGTAGGTGTCTTGCAATTGGTACTAGAGCTTATAGTTTTGGTTGTGTTTGCTTTACTGTGGTGCTTTCTAGGTGGGTTTGACACTTAGAGGATGTTTTTGTTGAGATTTTCTTGAGTTGTGGTCCTAGGTTGAGCGTGGTGCTCGTGAACCCAGACGCTCCCAAGGTGTTTTGCCTAGGCCTGATAGGAGAGCTGTTGAGGTTGTGTTTTATTTGTCGTTTCTCGGCCTTTGATTTCCATGTCGCTGCTGGGCATAGTGTTGCTTGAGTTTTAAAGGATATTTAATAGTTTTGAAAAGGTTTTTCAAAAAGAGAGTTTTGAAAAGAGAAAAGTACAGATTTGGAAATGGTTTTGGAAGGAGTTTTCCAGTGCTTTCTGTTTGTGTTGGGGACCAACAGACTGAGGTGAGTGTTCATCGGGTTTTGGAGATATGACACTCCTTGGCTATCATTCGCGGGACTGAGGTTGAGGTTTGTGGTGTTTCGTGGTTGTGATCATGCTAGTGGGAGTGCCCCCAGATGCACGTGAGGGAGGCGTACGGAGAACCAATAGAGGTCACGGTAAGAAAAATGATGAAGAAAAGGGAGTCACCACTTAATCTTTTAATAGAAAGACGAGAAAAACCAGAATGAGGTAAAACTCAAAAGATGAATGCATGAAATGTAGATGAAAGATTAAATGTCTGCAAATCAGAGAAAGGATAATGATTCCTATTACACACGGGGAAGGTGTTAGGCACCTCCGTGCGTCCGAGAAACTTGGTCTTTCTTGTTTGATTCGCTTGCTAAAGGATGAATGCAAATGAATGATTGCTAAACCTAGATTGTGCTATAAATCATGTTAATATGAATGCCAAGTCATGACTAGATGGATATGCAAGATGTATGCAAAAATTACAAAGAAATCCACACGAAATGATGGAATAAAAAAACATGAAATAACAAAGAAAATCACATGAAATGATGGAGTTTTAGAAGAAAATGATCTGAGAAATCATACCAACAGCAAAATAATCAAAAATGAGATCAATCCAAATCATCAGAATCATGGAAATTGTCATGGAAATCAAATGGCAAAATTGCAAAGAAGTCCCCACAAAATGGTAAAATGATAACATATGAAGAAAATCACATGAAATGACAGTATTTTGGTGAAAATGGTTCGAGAAACCATACTGACATCAAAAGAATAAAAAATGGGATCAACCTAAATCATCGGAATAAGGGAAAATGTTGTGAAAATCAACAATGGGAAAATAATTCGTAATGGGACCAATGTAGGCCTTTAAGTCAATTAATGTATGCCCTCGGGTGAAGAAATCCAAATCAAATCACAAAAATTCATAAATGCAGAGTAAAGGGGATCAAATCGAATGTCAAGTGAAAGAATTCGAAAACAAATTATGGAAAATCCATGAAAAAGCATATGGAATGCATGCTTTAATCAAAAGGGATGAAATGAAGTGCAAGTGTAATGAAAATTATACAAAATGCATGAAAATATATCTAAATGTATAGAAGATGCTGAGATATGATTGATACAGGAATTATGCATGACTTAGTGCAAAAATAACATGCTTGTGCATGAATTGATGGCATGGGGGTAATTAAGTAATTTCACTCAGCCAAATGTGATGAATGTGTGCATGTGCATGATGCATGGTCTAAATATATGCAAAATGTTAGGAAAATGTAATTTACATAAAAACATGATAGAAACAAGATTTTAAATACAAGACAATGATGTAAATATGGAAAATGACAAGTATAGGGACTAAAGTGCAAAATTCAAAACAAATCCACTTGGGAAACTTTACAAAAATCAGAAATCAAAAAACTATCACACAAATTAAGGTGAAAAGACATTTTGATGAAAAAGAAAGGATGTTGGAAAATAACAAGTTGCAATTTTAAAGGAGGTCCTGGACTAAAGTGTAAAATTCATGAAAAAAGGGAAAATCATGATTGAAGTGTGTTCAGAAACTTTTATCTGAATGTTCAGATGATGAATTAAAATAAAATGTGCCATTAAGGTGTGAGAGGTGTGAAAATTGTATTTTAGTAACTTCATAAAAGTTTAGGGTTTAATGTACAAAATTTATATAAAAATGTGCAAATGTGACCAAAATGTGAAATCAGAAATCATTTTACATTGCAAACCTGATTTTAGGTGAAAACTTTATTCATGTGAAAAATTACAAATACACATGTGATCAAAAATGGTGAAAAATACCAAAAATGTGTGTTAAAACAATTAAAACCTTAATTAATGAATTTAAAACTAATCTAAGGGCTTCAATGCAAATTTCCTACACTTAGTAACTATATTTTATGAATTCAAGGGTTTACATGCAAAATTCCATGATTTAAAGGTAATGAAAATTAAGTTTTTTATGATGTTAAAGTGTAATTACAAAATCTTTGAAGGTTCTGGATGTAAATTTCACAAAGAAAGTTCGTTTTAAAAAGCTCTAGGGGTACAATATAAATTTTTAGGACTTAATTGTGAAGCAAACATGATCTTAGGGACATAATGTCATAAAACAAACATTTACAGAATAGAAAATGAAATTTAAAAAAAGTAGGGTTGAACATGCAATATTTACAGTAAAACAAAGGAAACACAATTTTAATTGGAAATACAGGGGCCAAAACATAAAATGCTAGGATCTATAATGTTTTAAAAACTAAAGAATTTTACAAAAAAACAAAAAAACAAATAGCTATCATCGACGATTCGATGATCGCTGATGGCGACAGCCTGTGGAATCCATCTGGGCGTTCTCGACAGCTGATTGGCGATCTAAGAGGGGCGATCTAAGAGGGGGATAATTTGGAGGAGAAGGTGGGGAAGAGATTCAACGGCATCGATCGAGCTCTCGATGGTTGGAATGTGTTGTCGATCCCCCTGTCGGCGTTCTTCCTTGGCGACGGTGCTACGACGATGGCGATTCCAAATGTGGAGGCTCGGCATTCAGACGACGTAGCGAGGATCAGAGGAGCTTCAGATAGTCGTAGTGGGGCTTTGGAGAGTCACGTGCGAGACTGGAACGGCTTGGGGTGCTTTCCCTGTTGTGGGCTCCGGCAAGATGGCCTGTTGACGTCGGGGAAGACATTGTAGAGGCGAAGGCGGTCGAGTGGCGGCTGGGGAGTCTTTAGCGGACCATGGGGAAGCTCTTGGAAGCGGCGGTTCGAGATCGGAACGGTCGGAGACCCTTAGTGGATTCCAGGACGGAGGGAGGCGACGATGGAGCAACGGCGACGTTCCCTTGGCCATGGGAGGCTGGGGAAACCCTTCATGAGCATCGAAAGCTCAGGAAAAAGGAGGAACAAGATGGGGGGAGAGGCACCAAGGGCCTCATCCGCCCGAGTGGCGACGGGCCTTGCCGGAGGTGGTGAACCCACCATCAGAGAAGGAGAGGATGGCATGTAGGGGGGTAAATACCCCGCGGGACGAACGCAAGGGATGCAAATGGACTCGACAGAGCTAAAGGAGGATATTTATCGAGTTTGAGTGGAGGGAATTACCTAGAGGATGACCGGATTGTCCCTTCCTTACCGGCGACGACGGCCTCTGGTGGTGGTTGCTTTGGCGACGGAGGCTGTGGGGGTTTTGGGGTTGTTAAGGATTGGAAGAGGCTCTGGATTTTTGGGTATTTTTGCTGGGGGTTTCTTTGCGTTTCAGTCGTCGTTCCTTCTCAGTCCACCGTCGAATCGTCTTATACGCCGACGAGGTCTTCTAGGACCGTCAATCCTCCTTCTCTAGCGGATGGGGGCCGTTGGATCGAAAGCTAGCCAGGGTTCGTGTGGGGACACATGCTAGGGGAGGGATTGGCGCTGGAGATCGTGGGGTCTGTCACTAGAGAAGGGATGAGCTGGTTGCTGGAATTATTTTTGGGATCTCGTAAGTTTTTGATTGAAAGGGGTGACATGGGATGGTGGGCTTTGGAATGGGCCGTGGAGTGGGCTTTAGGATTTTTAAAGGTTTAGGTATTGATTTTAGGGTTTTGATTAGGTTTTAGGGGATTTTGGTTTTTATTTAGTTTAGGTTTTTGTGGTTTTAATTAAGTATTTTTTGTGATTTTAATTAGGATTTTGGCTTTTATTTAGTTTAGGTTTTTGTGGTTTTCATTAAGGGTTTTTTGTGATTTTAATTGGGGTTTTATTATTTTAAGTTTTAAATGGATTAGATTTAGGTTTAAATGCGTTTAAATGGGTTAAGGCTTTGGGTTTAAGTTTTAAATTTGATCAATTTAAGATTAGTCCAAATTTTGATTAACTGATTTTTTTACTTGATTTAATTAATGATTTAATTCAGATATTGATTTAATGGGTTTTTACCTGATTTGATTAAAGATTTAATTAATAATTTGGTTTTTTACTTGATTTAGGTTTTAATTAGGGTTTTACTTAATTTTCTTGAATTTTTAATGGTTTAAATGGATTTTACTTGATTTTGGTATTAATTAGGGTTTTTACTTAATTAACTTGAGTTTTAAATGGTATAATTGGATTTTACATGATTTTGGTTTTAGGGTTTTTACTTAATTAATTTGAGGTTTTTAATGGTTTAAATGGATTTTACCTGATTTTGGTTTTAATTAGGGTTTTTACTTAATTAATTTGAGTTTTAAATGGTTTAAATGGATTTTATTTGATTTTGGTTTTAATTAGGGTTTTTACCTAATTAATTTGAGTTTTTTAATGGTTTAAATGGATTTTATTTGATTTTGGTTTTAATTAGGGTTTTTACTTAATTAATTTGAGTTTTAAATGGTTTAAATGGATTTTACTTGACTTTAGTTTTGATTGGGTTTTTTTACTTAATTATCTTGAATTTTTAATATTTAAGTGGATTTTATTTGGTCTTGGTTTGGATTAAACGTTTTTACTTAATTAATTTGGGTTTTTAATGATTTAAGTGAGTTTTATTTAGTTTGGATTTTTAATTATGGTTTTTTGCTTTGATTGGATTAGATTAGGTTAAATTGGACTTGTGTGCGCCTAAATAAGCTTACATGGGCTTGAGTGGGTTTAGGTGGAGTTAGGGTTTTTAGGTTTGGTGGTCGCAACCAGAGCATCTTTTTAGAGGAATCTGCTGCCAAGTGACTACAAAATCGGGGTGTGTACAGATACCTCACTTTGAGCGAGGTTGAGGCAATGGAGATTGATGCTTAGGGTTGGCAAGACACCCCACCTAAGTCTACGGTAGATGGGTATTTGCTATGGTGTCGTGAACCACTTATTCGGTAGATGCACTGAAAGTCACAACTCGTGGCCCATGCATGATGCTGATGCAAGGATTGACTCTAATGCTGGGTAATGCATGATGCGTAAGATGCAAATGATGCATGAAGACGATGCTAATGCAAGATGACTTCTGGCAAATGCTAGATACAAACGACGAGTGGGTAGCCCACCAGCCCACGGAGGGGAGCACGGTAGACGTTCCGACTCACGTCAAGGGACGCCCAGACAAGACTATAGAGCTTGTTGCACGACAAGGGAAACTTGGCAGATTGATAGGTCTTTCAGCCTGTAGACACCCCGATTTTGAGGTGACTTGAAGATGAGCTTTCCAGATGTTGCTTTGGATGTGGCTAACCCTTGAATCCTATTAGCTAAATCAATCCTAAATCAATAGCAAGCCTGCAGCCCAATTAAGACAAGTAGGGGAGAGCACTTACCTAGCACACCTAGCTAGCACACATACCTAGCACACCTAGCTAGCACACCTCCCTAGCACACCTACCTAGCACACCTAGATAGCATACCTACCTAGCACACCTAGCTAGCACACCTACCTAGCGCACATACCAGGCGCCCAGCCATTTCTCAGGTTGCTGGCTGCTGGCTTTCCCCCTCCCATGGCTGTTACCTCTACCAGCGAATATGCCATGGAATCTTCCAGGCTTTTCATCTACGAGGCTCCTTGCATTCCTAAGAGTTACCCATGAAAAAATCCTATATAAGGACACCCATAGGCAACCATTAGAAGGGGTTAGAAACCTTGAGTTCAGCAAGCATCTTGAGCAAGCCATATCCTCTTTCCAGCAACATATTCTCGTTTTCTGGAGCATTCCCTTGCATTCCAAAGCATCCTTGGTCCTTCCAAAGCAACAAGGATCTCTCTATCTTTGATATTTCAAGAAGGAACACCTTGAGAGGTAGGTTTTCTACCTCTTCCTTCTCCTTTTAATCTCAACCGTAGCACCATGATAAAAATGCTTTGAAACCTCACATAGGATCTGATTTCTGCTATTATATAAGAGTTTTTTTTATGATAGAATGTTGATTTTGTGTACAAGACACCTTGCATGCATAATCCATATGTAATAATCAACATCATGTAGTTCTTAAGAGTGGTTTTATTATTCTTCTCCATTTCTTTGCACTAAGATCCATGATCCAT
>JAMKQA010057150.1:0-10187 GCA_024699735.1 Posidonia australis
CCAGGACTGAACTCTTTAAATGATTCCAGTCCTTGTTTGGTTTTGGCAATGTGCCTTGTGGCACCAGAATCTACCCACCACTCATTCATATTAGGAGTAACAACATTATTGCATTCATTGACACAGATAAAGACTCTTTTATTCTTCTGTTCCGAGGTCTTGCCTTTGTTACCATCCCTCTTTAGGCAATTAGCTCTGTAGTGACCAAATTGGCCACATACATGGCAAGAACCTTGTAGCCTTTTCTTTTGGTTTGGCTTGAAGTTCTTGTTGTATCCATTCTTCCTCTTGTTATTCTTTGGCTTCCATTGTGCAACATTTGCTTCTTCTAGATTGGTTTCATATTTCTTCCATGCTAGCCATTATTTCCTGCTCTGTGGCCAACCTAGCAGGCAGTTCAGAGAGTTGAATTAGGGTTGACCTAAGAGATGTGGTGACCATGTCATAGCTATGTGGGAGACTATTTAAAATTGTAGTTATTTGCAGTTTTTCAGGAATGGGGGTTCCTGCAATAGCCAAGTCCTTAGCCATAACTATCATGCCATTTATATGTTCCACTACATTTTGTTCCTCAAGCATTTTGCAAGAGTTGTATCTTCGAAGGATAGATTGGGTTTTCATTTCAGTTGTTTTATCATATTTTTCCTTCAAAGCATTCCACAATGTGTAAGATGTAGTGTATATTTCAAAACATTTTAACAGGCTATCCTCCATAAACATGAACATAAGGTTTTTAGCCTTTTTATCTTCAATCTTCAACTTTTCATGTTTTTTAATTTCCTCTTCAGAAGCATCATTTGACAATTCTAGAGGATTAGCTTCTATAGTATGTTCATTATTATCATATTCTAATGCATGTTTTATTTTCCGGTACCACATCTCATAGTTAGCCCCATTCAATTTCTCTATCCTAGCCAATTCGGTTGTGAACAGTTTGCTAGCCATTAAATCTACAACAAATGTAGATATACAATTTAAAATTTGTGTAATTTCTCAAACAATTAATGAACAATTATTCCAGAATCAAAATAAGATTCAAATCTTAACAAGGTTTATGAGTTCTTCAATCAAAAAACAAAAGAAGAATCTACTGCACCAGAACAGGTGCGCTACAGTGGTGCGCCACTGATATGCACCACCTACGTGCGCCTGACAGGTGCGCCACTCAAGTGCGCCTGGTATGCGCGCCTAATATAGTATTAAAACAGATTTTGTAATTTTAATTATTCAAATATGCAACTTAATTCAGTATTTTAGTTCTTTAACAAAAGATATATATGATTCTTAAATTAAGCAAAAAAAATATGATCATC
This sequence comes from Posidonia australis, assembly GCA_024699735.1. NCBI lineage: Eukaryota > Viridiplantae > Streptophyta > Magnoliopsida > Alismatales > Posidoniaceae > Posidonia > Posidonia australis. Next base: position 1,314 of record JAMKQA010057150.1, read on the forward strand.
AATATCTTTAATTCTTATCAAACATGCAATAATATATAAGATCTATGTTGTTAAAGATTATTAATTTTAATGACAGATTATTAAAAAATAATAACTACTTAACTAATTAATTTCAGAAATCATACAAAATTTTAATTTCAGATTTATATCTTCAAACTTGCATAATTTCAAACAAGATATAAACAATAAGCATTAAAATTTAAATATACCAATCCCTTATTCTTTTTAATTATTTAATCATGTATCCTATGTATCTCCCACCCTTTATAAAAAAAAATAGCCTAACCCACGGGCTGAGAAAAGGGGGCAAAGAGAGGCAAAACAGAGGCACGCGTGAGGGGTCTAGGCTCGCCGGCGCGGGTGGCTGCACAGGGAATCTGGGCTCGCCGGCGCGGGTGGTTGCACAGGGAATCTAGGCTCGCCAGCGCAGGTGGCTGCGCAGGGGGGCTGCGTGGGAGGGTGTTGGCTCACGTGGGTGGCTCCGCGGGTGACTGCGCAGGAGATCTGAGCTCGCCGACGTGGGTGACTGCGATGGTGGCTGCACAGGAGGGCTACGTGGGTGGCTTCGTAGGAGGGCGGCACGATCTTTTGCGCGTAGGGACAGTGCAGCGCGGATGTGCGGTGGGTTCAGGTGAGGGAGGTCGTCGGCTGCTAGAATGGCTCTGATACCACTTGAAGGTGGTCGTATGGGGGCTCCAGCGAGGTGGAGCAAACCAGGATCGAGGTATGTGGTTTCTCTTCCTTTTCCTTGATGATTTTCCCATTGAGGTTTCCTGTCCTTTTATAGTGGAGCCACCACGTCTCCACCACCCTCCGCCCCCTTATAACAGCTCCATGATTTACGCCGGCCATTAACTCCGACGAATCAATCCTCATAATTCCGGCCAATAAATCTATTGACCCATTTTGACTGTAATGCCAAGTTGACTGTAACGGTGGTCTACATGACCACCAGTCAACATATCGGAGGTGGCATGCATGCAGAGTTGCTAGCAGGGATGGCTAGGAGTGCTGAAGGGCATGCAGAGGCCATGCAATGTAGAGGGCACCGAAGGCATGTGAGGAAGGACATGCATGGTGGCATAGGACAAAGCAACTTTTGTCGAATTAATCCGACACAGGGCTCCACACCGGCATGCCATGCAATTAACCGTGCTTGGTGACTCCACTACGAAGTTGCACGAGGTAGTTACAAGAGAAAAGTGCTCCTGAGCCATCACAAAGTCTGCTAGCTCAGTTTTGGGCTTGTTTTGTGGGTGCTCAGGCTCCTAATGGACCTAGGTGGGTGGATTGGCTAGAGCTTAAGGCTAGTGCAAGGCTTTGGGTTGGTTTGAGTGGTTTTGCCTCATAGTCGCTAAGTGAGCTCCGCCGGAGAAGTCCATCTACAAGTGGCTATCAAAAATGAGATGTCTACAACAATGTTACTAATAAGTTTTCTATCTCCTTGTATCCTTGTCTACAACAATATTGTTTGAAGCTAGAAGATGATACACATGTTTTAGGTGAGTGCTACAAATGTCATTACTAGTTCACCACAGTTAGAAAATTGTTTTCACTATACACCAGCTATTGTATTTATGACAATTGATGAGTATACTCAATATATTTATGTAAAGTTTAATACACAACCATCAAAGAATGATTTAGAATCTTACTTGGAGGATCTAGTGTTTCCTAGCCAAGAAAATTTTAACATTGTAACTTGGTGGAGTGCAAAAGCACCTAAGTATCATGTGGTAGCTTGTATGGCTCATAATATCTTGGCTATTCCAGTATCTACTATTTCATCAAAAACTATTTCTAGCACTAGAGGTAGAGTGCTTGATTAGTAGAGATGTTATATGCATCCAACTACGGTGGAGGGTCTTATGTGTGTAAAAGATTGGATAAGAAATGAACTTTGTGCTAAATTACAATTACACTTATTTTCTATTTTTATAAATTCATTTACATAAATTATTATAATTTATATTTTCATTGCATTTGTAGGAGAAAATATTGTTGGTGTTCTTCTTGGAACAATAGCAGAAGACTTTGATGATGGAAGCCTCCAAACAAGTAATTCTCATTCAATTCTAGTCTTCTTCTTGAAGTTACTAATCTTTTCTTGTAAATTATCTAGAGTCTAAAAGTTGGATACCTTCATTTCAGATTTTTAAAAAAGCTACATTGTCAAAAGGGTTGAAGGAATATAGGATTCTTGCAGAATGTGCATGACATGAATGATTTCCAGCAAAATATTTCTTAGTGCACTTCAACTGGCTGAAATGTGCTGCATAGAGTTGTTATATGTTTTTACTAGTTGTTGGCTGAAATGGATCTATGTTAGAGGTTTTGAAAATTATTATATGGTTGTACTAGTTGTTGGCAAGATGGTGTCTTTGGTTATAGTCAAGTTCTATCAGTTTGACTTGATATTAACAAACAATTTAGTAATTTGTTGGAAAAATGGAGATTCATTTAGTTTTTTTGTCATAGACCTATGTAACATTACCATATTGTCTCTGAGTTCTTCAATTTACGATATGTTAAAAATATGCTTATGATTTGTCTAATCTTGATGTTTTTTGTAGGTTGAATGGAGGCTTAAGTGTGCTGCAATTTTAGTTTATTTCTTCGTGACATGTTATAGATTCTAGAAATCTTGGCTATTGTAAGTTATAAGTTTATTTCTTTTAGCTCTACTATCAAATCTTGTTCATGTAATTATAATATTATTTCTTTTCACTCTACTTTCATGGTTGCATTCACATTTCATAGAGGGCCATAATGTGAACAAAACTATATTATGTGAAAGGCAAGCATTTCAAATTTCATATTTCAGAAGGCAAGCATTTAAGATTTCAAATTTTATAAGCATGTGAAAGGCAAGCATTTCAAATTGGAAACCATTATGTAAAAGGCAATAATGCAACCTTCCATATATTTGTTTGTTTAGCAAGCATGTACTTTGGATTCTCACTAATCATACATTTTCATTGGTAGTATGGTAATGTTTTGCTGTGCTTTTCTCAATTATGCATGTAATGATCCCCAAGTCATTATCTCTCAACCTAGCTACATTTTTTTTCTTTCAATTACATTAGCTATAAAACTAAATCTAACAATAAACAATATAAATAAAAGCACTATTAATTGAAACAAATTAAACAACTCACTTACCCAGAATCCTTGATGTGTAGTCGAATGATTCCATCTCTATGTACACTAGAAAGCTTCAATTCCTATCATGCACCTGCGAAAAACATCAAAACAAACACACATGAATAACCACTGAAAGGTTACCCAGCACACACCCCACCTAAACACACAAACACAACTCTAGTATCTCTCCTAGATACCGAAACATCACAATAGAGCAATGCACCATTGCCCAGCAAGCAACAGATCTCTTTAAAACCATGCCTTATAAAACCTTTTCCTTTTCTTTCTTTTCAAAATCATATGTATGCCTTTCAAAACCATTACACACACTTGAAATGGCTACTCTTGCCAAATCAAGTCCAAAACCAATCACACCCACTGAAGCTAAACAAACATGGAGTCTCTACTCCAAAATCACATGAAATCCATATTTCAAAAATTGACACAAAGCCATATTTCAAAAACCACATTGCCTCTCACAGGCGCGAACGTCACAAGTCACAAACAAACATTGGCCACAAATAGTTGTTGAAAACTCTTACTTCACTCAACTACATTGCCATGAATAGTCGCAACCATCAGTCCCGGGTGCAAACTTTTAGAAGGATCCTCCACAACATGTCGTGCTACCCGATGCCAAGTAACCAACACTGGCCCACAAGTAGTCTACCGAAGCGCTACCAATAGTATCTGCATTGCCATAGACAAACTACCTTGTGGAGGAGTCTACCCGTCTCAGCCTTCCACCTCTTTACAAGACCGTCACTACGCTATCCCTCTTCGGAAAAGTTGTCCTCTCTCAGGACCACACCATAGGGTACACCCTCTCTCAACGTCCTAATCTCAGTCTCAGTCTTAGTGCCCCGAACAACTAGAGTCTCCTCACCCCTAAGCTCAACCAACACCTACTAGTCTCGATACCAGTACCAACTAGGGTATCACATCCAGCTACACAGAGGTCTCATATCTCCTGAGTTTACTGCCACAATACCACTATGTACAGTCAGTACCCTGGGTCTTCGGCACTAGAGCAAACAGAGTGTCATACCACTAAGTCCAATCGATACCTTGATCTCTGGACCTCAACTTTGGCCTCGTGCACAACAATCGAGGAGTATCATACCTCCAAGATCCAACGAACACTTGCCTCAAGCTCATGATCTCAAGACCTCAACCTAGGTAACGTACTCAACCACCTACCCTGGTCCGGACAACATGACCATTTGGGCCTTTTGGTCCACCACAAATAGAAAACCACGAAAAACTCTTTTTAAATTATTTGCAAAACTGTGCATTTCTTTTTCAAATCCTTTTAGAAACCAATTTCAAAAATGTTTCAAAAATCATCTCTAAATACTACAAAATACTATATAGAGAAGCACCATCAAAGTCCACATATCTTCTATTCAAAATCCTTTGAAAACCAATTTTTAACTCATCCATATCTTTTTCAAAATCTTTGAAAAATCATTTGGAAGTCATAAAAACCCCCAAAAACAACAACCTCTAGGTATAAAACCCACTCAAAAGAACCACACAAAAAACAAACAATGATCTCAAATTTCCTTTGACTTACGAGACCAGATACCAATACAACCTACACCTAAACAATGCCACTAAATATCCAATCCAATGCACCAAATCAAAAACTAATCCAACATATACTCCTAGGGCTAAATATTAACCCTAGAGTCTATCTAAACCATTACGGGGAAAGACCTAGTATTTCTAGGTCGTATAGCTTTTATGCTAAGTTACAACTTACTGGGAACTTGCTAATGTATTTTAAGTAGCTCCTACCTCGTCTCTAATGATTCAAAACTAATTATTTTTATTCCATAAATACCTGTAGTGTTAATATTGAACTAATTATGTCAAAACTATTAAAAACAAGTCCCTAAGGACTTATATGTAGTTTACACAAAATCTAAGGGCTTAAAAGTAATGGAATCTAAAAACTAAGGGGCTGAAATGTAATTTCAGCAAAGTTTAGAGTCCCAACAACAATTTCCCCTTAACTTAGGGACTAAAAAGTAATTACATATAAACTATAGGGACTAAAATGCAAATTTTACATAAAAGTCAAGAACCTAAAAGTAATTTCCACAAAAATGAGGGTGAAAATGCAATTTATCCAATCTACTATTCATCTTCTTCCTCAGACCACACAATTTTTCACCCAAACCAGGAGTTGAAATGATTCCCCGTACAAGCAGCCAAATCTTGCAAATCATATACCAAAATGAAGATCTTGAGACAATCTATGTTTTGAGACAAGTTCACAACGATCAGTTGAGCGATTCGCAAGAAATCACAAGCCAAAGGTTTTGGGGAACATAGTAGTCCCACTCCACCACATGCACCCAAAAATTACAAATAATATGCCAAATTGAATATACTGATGAGCTCTACAATTTAGTACTAAAAACACAAAGATCCGATATACGAATCACAAGAAATCACAAGCCAAAGCTGATAGTCAGTATTCGCTCCATAGTCATTGTTGGTGGCATAATTCATTGTAAAAATCACTAAATATTCTAAAACAATTTACCATGCCATTCACACACCAAAATTACACTAACATGATACCTACCAGCAATTTGGGAATTAAAAAATGGAATTCAAAGGGGTGCGTACTTTGGAATGGACGGCCGACCTCCTCTCTCCTCCTCTTCTGCCACTATCGACCAGGTTTTCTTCCTCTTCCTCTTCCTCTCCTCCTCGCAGCGACGATGACAACAGTGGCACGACAATGGGCTCTTCTCCTCCTCCCTCTCATGGCCTCTCCCCCTCCCCTATCTCTCCATCTCTATCTCGTTATATAAGGGAAGAGAGAGAAAGAATAAGGAAAGCAAAAAGAGAAAAAGAAAGAAAAATAACGAGAAGGAGAAGAAGATTCTCGGGTCTTCCCCATCCTCGCCTCCTCTTCATCGTGCTCCCAACCTGAGATGGGAACGAGCTGGCCCACGAAAACCGCAAACTAAAGAGGAACCCAAGCACACATCTATGGTAATGGGTGCATGCACCCAACCACGGATCCAACACTCAATAAACCTACGCATCGACTCTGAGAGCACACAACGAGCACCCTTTAGCCCATCATCGCGTTCAAGCTAGCACTTCCATAGGTTTAGTGCCATATTAACCTTGTAGGTGATTATGACGTAATAATAATTAGGATGATCATTAGAGATGATCTAGGGATTGCCTAAAATAAATTAGTAAGATTCCTTGGTGTTATAAATAAGATAAAAGACTATATAACATAGACATACTAAGTCTTTCCCCTAGTGGTTTAGATTGGACGATAGGGATCATGATTTCTTCCCTAGGTCTAAATAATGGTTTAGTTTGGATGTGGTGTGCTAGCTGAATGAGGTATTCAATGGTACTATTCTGGGTGTTTGACTCTGACCAAGCTATGCTCCCGAGGGATACAAGTCAGTAGGCATCTTATGCTTCAGCACCAAAACATGGTGTCCAATTTTGTAAGTTGAATGGAACTACAGGACCATGGTTTTAGCTTTTATTAGGTGTTTTGCTTGGGTTGTCATCATGAACTAAGCGAGGTGCTCTGGAACTCAAACATTTCGAAGGTATGGTTGCTTGGGCCCGACAGAGGAACTGTCTAAGCTATGTTTTGAGTTGTAGTTTTGGTTTCGATTTTCGTGTTGCTTTTAGGCATGGAATTTTGTGAGATTTTTGGAAAGATATATAATGGTTTCGAAATGGTTTTCTAAAAGATTTTGTAAAGAGAAATGCATCAATTTACACATAATTTTGGAAATAGTTTTCCTATGTTTTTTGGGTGTAGTGGTGGACCAATAGACCGAAGAGTCGTGCTGTTTGGACTAGGGGATGTAAGCCACATTTCTGGATAGTCCTGTAGGTCACCTAGGTTGAGGTTGTGAGACCAAGAGACTACAAGGTAGTGTCCATCGGATCTTGGAGGTATGATATTCCTTGATTATCGTTCACGAAGCCAAGACTGAGATCCGCGAGTCGAGGTGTTGTCCAGGTAGGTGTTAGTCTCGAGCGCCTAGACCCAAGGTACTTTTGACCTAGCGTACCGTGACTGCGGACTTAAGGGGTATGAAACCTTTGGGTAGCAACATGATTTGTCGTATAGTTCGAGTACCGAAACTTGTGAGTGTTGATAGAGCTTGGGAGGTGAGGAGCCTCCAAGGGCTTGGGCACTTAGTTAGGTCGTCGAGAGGGTGTACCCTATGGTGGTCTCGAGAGGGGATGACTTGCCTAGGTGGGGTGAGTGGCTTTCCAGGTAGAGTTAGCCTTTTGAGGGTCCTACAGGTGGTGCAACTATAGGATGAACAGACTCCTCCACAGGGTGGTTGTCTGTGGCAGTATAGACACCATGGTAGCTCCTCGTAAACTGCTTGTGGCCAGTGTTGACTACTTGGCACCAGGCAGCTCAACACATTGTTGTGCTTGTAGTTTTTGCTGAGTCCTCATTTAGGGAATTGAGCTCTATCCTATGGGAGGTTGTAGTGTTGTGCTTAGTTGAGGCGTGGTGCTTTGGGAGAAATGGCTCTATGGTTTTGGTCTAGAGTAAACCGTGGTTTGAAAGTAGAGGCTCTGACGCTTTGGTGTGGTTGTTTTGGTCCAGATGGGACCATGTTGCGTAGAGTAGAGGCTCTGTGTTCGTTCATGATTGCTGTTGTGGGTACCTTGGATACTATAAAGAGTACTCAGACACGATTGGTTGTTTGGTCCACCTAGGGCTTGCGTGAGACTAGACTGTGTGTTTTGTGTGGTTTTGGGCTTGAGTCGGCAAGAGTAGCCTTCTCAGGAATGTATAAAAGGATTTTAAAGTGCATGTGTAGACACCTCGATTTTGCAGTCACTTGGCAACAGGCTCCTTTGGAAGATGCTCTGGTTGCAACTAGCACTCCTAAACCCTAACTCCATTAGAACCCTAGACCCACACAAGCCTAGTAGGCCTACTCAAGTCCACACTAACTTAATTCAACCAAAAACCACTAGATTAAAACCAAAATAAACGAAATTCACCTAAATCTACATAAAACCTTAATTAATTAAGTAAAATCACTAGTTAAAACCAAGAATAAACAAAATTCACCTAAATCCACTTAAAACCTTAATTAATTAATTAAAACCCGAATTAAAAACTAAATTAACAAAATTCACCTAAAACACTTAAAATCCAAAAATCAAGTGAAAACCCTAATTAAAATCAAAATCAAGCAAAATCCACTTAAAACCCAAATTAATTAAGTAAAACCCTAATTAAAAAAACAAATTAAACGAAATCCACTTAAAAACATTTAAAATCCAAGTTAATCAAGAGAAAACCCAAATTAAAGTCAAAATCAAATAAAATCCATTTTTAAACCACTTTAATCCATTTAATTTCAAGGAAAACCTAAAAAAACCTCAAAAAACCCTAACAAAACCCTAAAGTCATTTAATTAAGTTAAAAAACCCTAATTCAAACTCAAGAAATTAATTAAAATCCAAAAAACCCTAATTAAATTAAAAACCATGTTTAAAATCTAAAAATTAAATTAAAACCCAAAATTCCAATTAAAACCCTAAAAAACTTTAATTAAAACCCAAAACCTTAATTTAAACTAAAAACTCTAATTAAAAACCAAAAAACCTAAAAACCTCTAAAATAATTAAAATCTTGAAAATCCTAATTTAAAACTAATTAATTAAGTCACAAAAACCTAAAATGATTAAAACCTA
>JAMKQA010057151.1:0-11270 GCA_024699735.1 Posidonia australis
AGCAGACATCCAGCCCTCCCATTTGCATCCCATGCATTCATCCTTTTGTGGTTTTCCTCGTCTTTCCCTTAAAAGACTAGGTGGCGACTCCCTTTTCTTTTCTCTTATCCTTGCGCCTTCGCCATCATTGGCATGGCTGTGATCTCCTCCCCTACCCCTCCTCTCCGGGTCGGGGATGGTCGGGCACACGGTCAAAGTGTTCTTGCTAAAGATGGTTTTCTTCACAAGCCAAATTCAAGTCTAAGGAAATGTACATCATTTTGAGGTTACAGATCTATCAAATGATTATTATATTTTTTTCACGTCTCTTCATTTCTAACCTAGATTTACTGTATTCTTGCTAGAGATGGTTTTCTTCACAAGCCAAATTCAAGTCTAAGGAAATGTACAACATTCTGTGGTTACTGATCTATCAAATGATTATTATATTTATTTCCAAAAAAAAAAGTATCATCATAACAACTAGTTTTAATTAAATTCAAATTTTCAAAAACTCAAAGATATCTAAAAGATGACACATATTTTTCCATTTCTTTTGCAATTTCATGTGAATATTAGATATCCATTAATCATGTTTCTATGTTTGTTGTGGTGTCAAGATTGAAGCCAAAAATTTTGAGCTGAGATATTTCCATAAGTTTTGTGTTTTATTTCTATGTTTCCACCAATGTCCGACATATTTCCTATTTTGGAAAGACCGAAGCCTGACATGAAACGAATGTTTGTAACTTTACTCACAAGCACCACCTATATAGACAAGGAAGATCATGCTTTTGTAAATAGATATCATGCCTGTGTGTTCATTTTCCCAAGGTTCATCTGTTATTGCTTCTAAACCTTATCTTTTGGATCTGTGCAATCAGGTTGCTGTGGTGTCAAGATTGAAGCATGATAATTTAGTCGAGTTACTGGGATATTGTGTCGAGGAAGAAAATCACTTGTTGGCTTATGAGTTTACTACCATGGGTTCTCTACATGATGTTTCGCATGGTATGGTGCTACACTAAATGCTAAGTTCTTCACTTACCAACTTTTCAATTTATTAGAACTTGCAGATTATGTAAAATTTTGCTCAAAACTGTAAATGCAGGATGAAAAGGAGTCCAAGGCTCACAGCGTGGTCCTACTCTTGACTGGATGCAGCGAGTGAGAATTGCTGTAGATGCTGCAAGAGTTAGAAACAATGGTTTCTTAGCAAATAAATACTGAATAAACTTAACTTGAAGAATCAAATCCGTCCTTGATCAAATCATCCCGTCTTTTTGGCCATTAGGTTTTAGTTAATGACAACAAGCTTTTCATTATTATCTACAGGTTGACAATCAGTTCCAAACAAGTATTCCTGGTATTTTTGCAGTGGGAGGCATTGCAGCATTTCCATTGAAGATTCATATTCTAATTCCTTATTGACTTTTTTCCATTATTTCAACTTAACATTTGTGTACACATGACCAGATATACAATAGGATTGCACAAGTTGAACATGTTGATCATGCTCATAAATCTGCTCAACATTGTGTCAAAGCACTTCTGAGTGCACAAACCAGTCTATAAGATAATACTTTTCACGTCTCTTTTCTTTTAGCCAATTTCTTTCTTTCCCCCTATTGTACAAATTGTTTCTTCTCCAGCTAATATTTCCTTGTATCTTGATAAACATATATGATTATCTACCATACTTTTACTCAAGGATCTTTGAGTATGAAGGAAGTTCAAGGAAAGTTTGGTGGCAATTTTTTGGAGATAATGGCAAGTCTAGCACACAATTTCATAATTCGTCTTCGAAGTTGATATTTCTATTATGAATAAAGTTTCTTGAATTTTCTAGAAAGTCCTTCATCTTACTGTACTTACTGTTTTAAACATTTTCATAGTTGGGAAAACAGTTGAGATTGGCAGCTTTGATCCAAAAATTGCTACTTTCTCGATTTATTCTGGTATAATTCTGTAAAGGGTTGCCTCTAACCCAATTTTTAAATTTTTTGGTAGAAACAATGTGTCAGTGACAATAAGGAATTTCTAGCAGAAAATTTTAATTTTTTTAAAAATTTTTTTATAACTTGCGAGGACATTTTCCTCGCTAAGTCCTCGCAATTATTTATTTTTAAATTTTTTTTAAAAATTTTTGCGAGAACATGTCGTGGACATTGTGAGGAAATTGCGACTAATAGCGAGGACATTGTGAGAACTTTCTATCCTCGCCAAGTCCTCGCAAAATTTCTTACGAGGATTTCGCTAGGAAATTTACTCGCAACTGAAATTTAATGATGATGTATTTTGTGAGGACTTATTGTCCTCGCAATGTCCTCGCAAAGGTCATTAGCGAGGAAACCGCGAGGACATTGGGAGGACTTAGCGTGGACATATTTCCTCGCGATTTCCTATTTTTCTAGTAGTGAAAAAAGAAAGGTGTACAATGTATAAAAGATTTTAAATCTATAAGTTTAGTAAACAGTTTTTACAAAATCATAACAAAAACTCTTGCATCCAGATTCACCCCTATTCTTAATAATATCATTGATAACTCCCAACGTGCCTTTCTTTCAAGAAGGTACATAGGAGACTGTTTACTGGTTACATAAGAAACCTTACACTATATGAAAGTGTCTGACATTCTTGGTTATGTTTTAAAACTAGACTTTGAGAAAGTTTTTGACAATGTTAATTGCAATTTCCTATTGGAATCTCTCAATGGTTTATGTTGTGGAACCAAATGGATTTCTTGGATTGAGATGTGTATCAGCTATACTAGGTTCTCAGTTTTGATAAATGGTTCCCCTAAGGGATACTTTAAAGCCTCTAATGAGCTAAGACAGGGAAATCCTCTCTCTCCGCTCCTTTTTTATTGTAGCCACTCATATTCTGAACCAGATGTTAGCTCTTACTTTAAGAAATAATCTCATATCTAAGATTCAATTTCATAATGGAGGTCCCAATATATTAAACATACAATATGCTGATGATACCATTTTATTTCTATCTGCAAAGGAGGAAAACATAATTAACATAAAGAAAATCTTATGTTGTTTCCAATCTTGCTTTGGACTTAAAATCAATTTTCATAAGTCCTCTCTCACTGGTATTGGAGTCCTAGAACACTCCATCACTAGGTCCTCTCAAATTCTTGGATGTAGAGTTGAGGTTTTGCCAATCAAATATCTTGGGCTACCTCTGCATTATAGAAAAGTCACCTATAAAGAGTGGACCCCAGTCATTGAAAAAATATCTAACAAGTTATCTCTTTGGAAAGCAAAGTTCTTATCTTTAGGAGGCTGCCTGACTCTTGTCAATGCAGTTCTTACGGCTTTTCTTACATACGACCTTTTTGGTACTTTACCTTCCCACTAAGGTGGAAAAAGAAATTGATAAGCTCAGAAGTAGATTTCTGTGAAAATCTTTCTCATCAACAAGTAATAGCTATCATTTGTTTAAATGGGCCTCCATTTGTAGATCAAAAGCACAAAAGGATTGAGGAATAATAAATTTGAGACAATAGTGCACTTAAAAGCAAATTATTATGGCAACTTCTATCTGATTCTTTTAACTTAAAATGGAAAGAATTAATAAAGGCTAGATACTTCTCAAGGGCCTGGCCTGGTACTCTACTTAACTCCTCAGTTGGCAAATGTTCCCCTCTATGGTAGGATATCAAAGGTTGCTTTGATGCTATAAACTACTTCCCTTCTTTTCAAGTTAAATATGGAGATAGTGTCATTTTCTGGGAGAATAAATGGTGGAAGAAAGAAAAACTTAGAGATAAGTTTCTTGACTGATACAAAAATATTAAACATAAAAAAGCTTCAGTTAAAAAGATTATGGAAATATTCAGGACTAACTTTGGTAGCTTATTCTCTAACTCCACATCAAATGATAATTATACACTCATTCAGACCAAAGCAGACTGGTTAGCAGAAATATTAAGTGATATATCTTTACTGCCTGAAGGTGATAACTTGATATAGACCCCAACCTCTAATAAGATCTTCACTGTGAAATCCTGTTATAAAATTTAAATAATGGAGGCCACAGGTTCCAATTCTCCTCTGAGATCTGGAAAAGTTGGGTGCCTCTCAAGATTAAACTTTTTTCATGAACTGCTAACTGTTAAGCACATCAACAATTGGTAAGCTGACTTGGCCGGTAGCATCATCCTGTTGTGTATAATTAAGTGCTTATAAGTTGTTAAAAGTAGTTATTTTCAAGTAGTGGCATTCGTGACACTTTATTATTGATTACTTATATTTTATGTTAGCATCACTATTTATAATTTTAAAACTATTGTAGTTTTTGGTAATGATTTTGGATAGAAAAATTATGAGAATAAGCTAGTTTTTTTTTATAATAAAAAAAACTAGCTTATTTTTCTTGTTCTATACTTATGTTTGGTTACACTTGTTCAGAAATAATTATGGGATATGTAAATGCCTATTTTATTTTTATTGATATAAAAACAAAAAATAAGAGATTTTCTTCTTGCTCTATGATTGTTTAAGTAATTGAGTTGAGCAAGACATATGATTCTATATTTCTTAAATTAGTTCAAATACTAAAATCAACAACTAAACTATCATTTATTATTTAGAGAAAGTATCTCAGATGAAAAATCAAATCATAACTCATGCCCAAATCGTTGAACTTTGAGTCTCTATTTCTTGGCACTGAAAACATCTTGAGTGTAAAAAGAATAGAAACAAATAGGCAACGACATGTCTCAACAAGTAAGGATGTGAATGGGTCGGATTAAGTTGGATTTAAGATCTATCCTAACCCTAACCTATCCTTTTTAATGGGTAACAAGTCAGATGAATACTTCTCTTAATTTTTGGCCATTACTTTACCCAATGTCCATTAGAGTAATAGGTGGTGGGTAAGGTTGACAGGTGAAACGTGAAACGGATGTTTTTTTTTTTTTGGTTAAATCTAGACTTATATCATAAATAATGTATGAGTTGGAATAAAATGGATTCAAAATAGAAATAAACAAAAACTACATTCTTTTGGTTTGTAAAAGTCCAAGAGTTATAGCATAAAATGACAACATTTCATGCCTTACATAAAAGGCCTCATGAAACATTTTTTTCCTTTTCAGTTGTGCTCTTTTTCTTACTTCTGGGCAACACACATGAAGAAGGTTGCATGACTTGATAGGAACATGGTACTAAAAATCAATATTCAAAATGGAATATTTTTACATAAAAAAACTTCAACACTTCTATTGGCATACTTGACAACTTTTGATTTTGATACTTGTTGACCTTTCACACAGAATAAATGTCTGTGAATCAAAAGTAAGCGGCTAGCAGTAGTAGATATTCAACCAACAAAAAAAATGAGAATCTAATAGCAAGTAGCTTGATTACAGCAAATGTTTAGGATATTCAGCAACAACAGCTAATATTCAACTTATAAAAAAAATGAGAATGTATAGAATTTAAAGAATGATAATATTTTTATGAATAATTAGCCATAAGAATGAGAATTATGCCATAATTCAACCATAATTAGCCATAAGAATATTTTTATGAATAGCATATAACAGTAAGCAGCATAATTACTTGTAAATAGCATATATTTAACCTACAAAAAAAAAAAGATTAGACAAATCATAAGAATATTTTTATAAATGTATAGAGAAGATTAATTTACCAGGAAAGATTTGGAACTTCAAGAAGAAGACTAGAAAAGAATGAGAATTACTTGTTCTAATATTTCCATCATTAAAATCTTCTGTTATTGTTCTAAGAAGTACATCAATAAGATTTTCTCCTACAAACGCAATGAAAATACAAATTATAAGAATTTATGTGAATAAATTTATAAAAGTAAAAAACAAGTGTAATTGTAATTTACCACGAAGTTCATTTTTATCTAATGTTCTGCACACATAAGACCCTTCACCGTAGTTGGATGCATAGAACATTTATACTTATTAAGCACTCTACCTCAGTGCTAAAAGCATCCTCTGATGAAACAGTAAATACATGCAAGAATAGTAAAGATATCATAAACCATACAAACTACCATGAAATACTTCGGTACTTTTGCACTCCACTAAGTTAAGATATCAAAATTTTCTTGTCTAGGTAACAGTGAATCCTCCAAGTAAAATTCTAAATCATTCTTTGATGGTTATGCAACAGATTTTGCTTCAATGTATTGATTATATTCATCAATTGTTGCAGATACCATAGATGGTGTATAGGAAAAACAATCTCCTAAATGTGGTGGATTAGCAATGACATTTAAAGTACTCTCATTTGAAACGAATGTGTCATCTCCTATATTCAAATAGTATTTATTGTACATGTCCATCAAGCATGCCTTCATCTTTACAATACGCTGCTCTCCATGAACACTATAAATTTTTCTCATGTTGTAACGACCCATCTTAAGTTGTTACCTCTCAACCTAACTACAATGTTTTTATTTGCTATGAACTAAATCCAATTATGAGCAACACAAATAAAATACTATTAATTGAAATAAAATTAAACTACTAAACTCTCACCAGGATCCCTGATGTGTGGTAGAATGACTTCAACTCTTCATGCATTAGTAAACTCCTACCTTTTATCTTGCACTTGCGAAAAATACCAAAATAAGCACACGTGAGTGACTATTGAAAAGTCACCCAATACACACTCCACTCGAACACACAGACAACTCTGTCATCTCTCGTGGACGCCATCGCACTATAATTAGCAATTTACTATTGCCTAGCAAGTAACACATAAACTCTTTAAAAACATGCCTTTTAAAAACTATTTTCTTTTCTTTTTTTTTAAAACCATATGTATGTCTTTTAAAACCTTTATGCATATAGCCTGATCCCACACATTCTCTATGCACATCAGACAACCAACAGTGTCTAAATGTTCTCACTAGTGTTCAAGATGCCCAAACAACATCACAGAAAAGTTAGCATGGAATCTCAGTTCCAAAATCATCGAAAACCCTAACAAACAAGGAGTCTCTGCTCCAAAATTTAATATAATTCATATCTCAGGAAATAACACAAATCTGTATCTCAAGGAAACCATAGTGCCACTCATAGTGCAACAAAACAACAAATAATGACCACAAGTAGTCGTAGGGGATTAGAATCCCAAACACACTGCACTGCCACAGACAACCGCAACCTACCCATCCCAACGTCCTTACTTCCTTGGTAGGACCCTCAACACTGTGTCGTGCTGTATAGCGCTAAGCAATGGACACTGGCCACAAGCAGCCGCTGGAGACTCCTGCTTCTCTCAATTGCACTGCCGCGTTGAACCACTTCATATAGGAGTTCAACTGCCTCGGCTTACAAGCCTCGCTATATCTCATATAACACACATAGGCAGTGCGATCTCACGACGCTCCTTGGTGCCTAGGAATCTGAGGCCTCCTACCCCAGACCCAACTAGCACCGACACTAACGCAAAGCTCAGGTCTCTCTCACCTCATGGCCCTATCGTGCCACTCTCACGGTAACTCGACAACCACGAACCTAGGACGCGTACCCGACCACTCAGAGGTCTCTTTACCCATTATCAATACGACCTGTTGGCTACGTGGTTCCTACTAGTCTTGCTACCCATATTGGCTAGGATATTACGTCTAGCTACACAAAGGTCTCATATCCCCTGAATCTGCTGCCATGATACCACTACGTACAATCAGTACTTTGGGTCTTTGGTACCCGAAATCAGCGAAGTGTCATACCCCCAAGTCCAGCCAGTACTTCGACCCGTAGACCTTAGTCTCGGCCTAGTGAGCTACAATCAAGGAATATCATACCTCTAGGATCTAACGAACACTTGCCTCAACTTCTTGGTCTCACTACAAACAGAAATCCACAGAAAATCCTTTCTAAATTATTTGCAAAACTGTACATTTCTTTTTTCAAAACTCTTTTAGAAAACTGTTTCGAAAACATTTTAAAAGAATTATCGAAAACCATGTAAAACACTGCATAAGGAAACCACGCGAAAAACCATAGAACCTGATCTGACTTTTCCAAATCCTTTGAAAACTACTTTTCAAAGTATTCTTGAGTTTCCAAAATCTTTTGTAAACTAAACACTTTCTTTTTAAAATCCTTTCCCAAAATCATTTCGAAAACTATTAAAATAATACCACAAAATACAGTCTTGAAGTCCCACTTGACTTACAAGGCCAGACACCATTACTAAACTCACTCAGAACTCCCAGTATCAGTGCCTAAGGGTATGACACCTATTAGCCCGTGCATTTAAAATACACGGCCAATCCGGTGCTAGACTGTAACGCCCCGATCCCGGGCACGCTACCAAATCACAGTATCATAAGCAAAATTACACTAATTACAGAAATATTAAATAACTGTAACTAAGGCTCACCTTCAGAATCTCAATGTGCGGCTAGAAGCTTCGACTCCTGCATTGAAACTCGACTACACTAAACTGCACCAGAAAACCAAACAAGCACGCATGAGTGACATCTAAGTCACCTAGTACTCGCCCCAAACACACAAAACTACAGCAATTCCTGTAAAACTGGTAAAACTCAGCTTTTAATTTCCAAAGTTGGTTTTCTTTTGGAAATCCACTTTTCTTTTTATTTGAAACCTCATTCACTTTTATTCTGTTTGAAATCACTTGGGATCCTGAGCCCAAGTCTAAACTTTTTTTCTTTTCAAAACCCATCTTTCTTTCCATTTCAAAACATTTGGAAATTCATTCCAAAACCACATTCTCTTTCAAAAATACACATTTTCCATTTTCTTTTAAAACCTTTGGAATTCATTTTCCAAATCATATCCTTTCCAATACTTGGGAATTCTTCCCAAAATCACACTTTCAAATTCACATTTCTGACCAGATCCAGCCAAAAACACAATGCCTCTAAGGCTCAAAACAAAATCATATATATTGGCTGGTAACTGGTTAAAACACCATCATTATTCCATTCCAGGATTTTAGGACTATTTCATAAGTCCAATCCTAGTCAAACCACATTTCTTTCACATTTCTCAAATCACATTCTTTCTTATTCATTTCCACTTTTCTTTATTGATGTTACCTTGATCAGGGGTAACCAGGAGCACAAGCAGTAGGCAAGGACATCATTTCCCCTACCTTCCTGCACTGCCACGGTGTATTCCCCTTGCGGGATGCCACCGCCCCCACCAACTGGCCTCAATTTCTTTTTCATGTATGCACGGGGATACGTCTTTGTCTGACGCCCCATCGGTGACCTGAACAACTAGGTCCAATGACCCATGCTCAGCCTATATCGTCGGTGACCCGAACAACTAGGTTCAATAACCTAGGCTCAGCCTACACCGTCACGAGCTCGGTGACCCGAACAACTAGGTATCACGACCCAGGCTCAGCCTACACGGTCTCAAGCTCGGCAACCACAGTCGTGTTTGACAACTGATTTCATTGGAGCCTCATACTTCTACTACATTGTCAACACCAACTCCCATGGTTACTTAGCACATTATTAGTGTTCCATTTCAAAACTCTTTAAACTTTTCTTTTCAAAACCATTTTCCATTTCATTCTTTCTGTTGTAGGAATCTGTCTCCTTACAACACTAGACCCTCCACTGGGGTCCCAACTCAAGTCATGAAAACCATGCTTAAAATCATAAATTGGATCTCATGCCCAAAAACCACACAAAATCATCCTTTTTATTCATTTATGGGATCAAAACCTAAAACCATGCCCAAATTTATTTATTTGGGTTCCAGATTCCTCCATGTCATTACATGGGAAAAACATCACTTACATATGCTCAACATACCATTAAAACCATTTATCATTAATTTAAATTCATATTTAAGCATATCAAGGTCAGGGCAAAAACGACAGACCGGAACCAAGTTCGGCATACCGAAATTCCCTGGTTCCTGGCTTAATCTGTCAGGATTTCGGCATACCGAATTCAATTTGGCATACCGAAAACCTCGTAAACAGAGCACACCCTTATTCCAAGCGGCAAAAATCGCCCAATGTGGAAGTCCCAATCGGACCCCCCAAATACAAATCATAAATCATCAATAAATCATGGGGTGTAGACCCTTGAGTCTGTAAGAAATATCTTTATTATTTTGATGATTACACTTGGATATATTTTCATAGAAATAAAATGACTGATGAATTTATTTGTTGTAACTCTATACTCAGAAAAAGGATTAAGTTATGTAAGTCAAAAATCATATATTTATAGTGTTTTTCATGAAGTATCAAAATCGGCATACCGAAGGAAATTCGACATACCATTTCAGAAGAAAACGGCATACCGAAGAAGAAAACGGCATACCGAGACAGGAAAGAACGGTACACCCATCAACCTTCCGATTTCAAAGAAGAAGAAAACAAATCGGCATATCGAAGAAAATCGGCATACCGAAGCAGAAGAAAACGGAACGAGCGTCGGAATTCCGGAAAAACTGAGGAGACAAATAAGAAGACAGAAACGGCATATCGAGATGAAACGGCATACCGTTTCAGGAAAAATCGGTATACCGAAATAAAAACGGCATACCGAATTACCCGTCAAGTGCAGACTGAAGATCTAAACGGCACACCGGAGGACAAAACGGCATACCGAAAGACTAGCCGTTTGTGACCGTTTTCCAGTTGTTAGACACAATTTATAAGGGTCTCATGGCTATAAATAGGACTCATTTAAGCCTCCATAAAAACACACCTTGACATACTTGTAATTGATATATTCCTTCTATCATTTATTCTCCTCACAAGCATACTGTAAAGCTATTGTTGTAATCGAGCTTTGTGAGAGGGAAGTCTCAACTTGTAAAGCATCAAGAAAGGACTCTAGCTTTTTAGGAATACAGAAGTGGGAAGAGCAAGAGAGGAGTTGGTGGGACAACCAACAAGTAAGTTCTTTATTGTTTAAGAATAAGGGAAAAATCTCAAGAGGGTCTTGAGGAGTAGACTAGGCTGGGTTGCCGAACCACTATAAATTACTTGTATTTTCAATTACTCTCATCCCTATCTTGTGCATTTAATTCTAGTGACATCAAGTGTGTATGATAAGTTCAAATTGATTAATCACATTGCTTATTGTAGACACACCGATTTTGAAGTCACTTGGCAGCAGGCTCCTCCGGTTGATGCTCTGGTTGCAACCACCAAAATCCTAGCCCACTTAGGCCCGCACAAGCCCACACAAGCCCATTAGGCCCGCGCAAGTCCATTAAGCCCAATTAGACCCACATTGGCCCACTCTGACCCAATTAGACTTAAAACTAAACAAATTAAATTAAATCCACT
>JAMKQA010057155.1:0-10271 GCA_024699735.1 Posidonia australis
TCAGGGGTAACCAGGCACACAAGCAGTAGGCGAGGACATCCTTCCCCTACCTTCCTGCACTACCGCGATGAAATTCCCCATGCGGGATGTCACCGCCCTAGCCAACTGGCCTCAATTTTATTTTAATAAGAGCCTGGGGAAATGACCTTGTCTGACGCCCCAATTAGTGACCCGAACAACTAGGTCCAATGACCCAGGCTCAGCCTACACCGTCGGTGACCCGAACAACTAGGCTCAAAAACCCTGACTCAGCCTACACCACTACGAGCTTGGTAACCCGAACAACTAGGTACAACGACCCAGGCTCAGCCTACACCGTCGGTGACCTAAACAATTAGGTATGAAAACCCAGGCTCAGCCTACACCGCTATGAGCTCGGCAACCATATTATTAGTGTTCCATTTCAAAATCATTTTCCATTTCATTCCATTCTTCTAGTTGCAGGACTCTATTTCCATGCAACACTTGACCCTCCACTAGGGTCCCAACTTAAAGTCATAAATTGGGTCTCATGCCCAAAACCACATAAAACTTTTTTTTCATTCATTAATAGGGTCTAAAACCCAAAACCACACCCAAATCCATTTGTTTGGGGT
Source organism: Posidonia australis (assembly GCA_024699735.1). Classification (NCBI taxonomy): domain Eukaryota; kingdom Viridiplantae; phylum Streptophyta; class Magnoliopsida; order Alismatales; family Posidoniaceae; genus Posidonia; species Posidonia australis. The sequence continues at coordinate 597 of JAMKQA010057155.1, forward strand.
TCACATGCCTCCATGTCATTACATGGGGAAACATCATTCATATAAATCCACCATACCATTAAAACCATTTAACATTCATTAAAATTTGCATTTTAACATCCCAAGTTCAGGGCAAAAAAGACACACCAAATTTTCAATTCGGTGTTCCGAAATTCCCTATTTCGGTATACCGAATATTTTCGGTATGCTGAAACCCCCTGTTTCGATCAACCATGAAATTTCAATCAACCGAACCCTAGGTTCTAGCTTAATCTGCTGGGATTTTGGTATATCGAATTCCTCGTAGAAAGGGCACACCCCTTTCCATAGTAGTGAAATTCGCCCAAAGTGGGAGTCCCGATCGGACCCCGCAAACATTCATCAACAATTTCCATAAAATCATGGGGTGTATACCCTCAAGTCTACTTCAAAACGCCTTAAACCATTCATGATTCCATCAACCACACAGTTCAAACGAAAATCACAAGGGGAAGGGGCTCAAGAACGACTACTGTAGTCTTCAACCCCAAAATCACATTTTCCCCACAACCATCAATCCTAACCGCGTGATCTCTACATTCTCATGCCAAACATCACATTCTCATTCATTTCATGATTTTCCTACAATTTAACATGCATTTCTCTTAATTTCATGCAATTAACCCATCCTTAATAAAAACTAAATGGAGCAAGGGAAAGGAGTCACGTACCTGGCTCAACTGCTTGGCGACTCTCCCCGTACTCTGGCAAACCTCCTCGACCGATGGAACCCACTAGTGGCTCACCCCACCTCCTCGGTTATGCATCGCTCCTCTCCCTCTCCTCCTCTCTAGGTCACCCCCTTCCTCTCTTCGCATGCTGCGGCCTCTTTTTATCCTCTTCTCCTCTCGCATCGCAACGACCGCCCATCGCATCGGAGGAGACGGCGAGGCACATTCCGGTGTTGCTGGTGGCACAGGTCGGGGAAGCGAAGGAAGAAGACGGGGAAAAATAGTGCAGGCTCATGAGAGGATGGAAATAAAGGAGAAAAAGAACGACAAGAAACGAAGAAAAAACAAGCACGCAAACCGAGACGACTGTGCACTCTCAAGCTAGACTCCACATTGGTCCCAAATCACAAACAGGCGCATAAACAACCAACCACAAGCTCACACAATCAACAAATAACAAATTATCTATTAATAAACCATTTAAGCAATATTACAATTAATTACATGGTTTACATATAAAAATGGATAATCAGGCCCAGATGTCACAATACGTGTCGTCTATGTCAGGATGTGGGTGATCCCCTCTTCCATTTTCCCCTTTTTTCTCTTTATCTTCGACAAACGAGAAGAACCTTTATTTATATGGAGGTCGCTCATCCTACATTTAAATTACAATACCTTTAAATTTAAGTTCAAAGTATTCAAGAATAGATTATCTCGACAATATCTTCTACCATTTTTCAAAATAATTCCACTTTGAATGCATGCCCCGTAATTCGGAGGGCTGCACTTGCTACTTTGTTGGTAGTTCCTCTAGTTGGTGTAGTATTTCATAGCAATAATTTCTACCTATTTGAAAGAATTCCCCTTTGATTGCACACAGAGGGATTTGTTGATGTATCCTTTCTTGTAGCTAGATTAGTAGCCAGGCTTGCTTGCGTGGGCCCTTGTGGAGGAATTTTTTGTGTATTGACTCTAATATTGGTAGACTTCAATTCTTCATGAGCCTTGATTGGGCTCAAAATTTCTAACAACACTAAGTTGATAAATAAGACAGAAAAATAGTGGAAGTAGGATAATATTAATTAGACAAAGCCTTAGTTTTTCATAAAAAGGTTCTAAAAATCATAAATTATTTTACAATAAGACTATTCATTTTATCTTTAAAGAATCAAGATCAGTATTTTTTATTATAAAATAAAGTAATTATTTCACTGCAACTAATAAATGAGTTCAACACATCATATGTTTAATCCCATCCATGTTAGACATCCCATCTTAAATTTTTTAGATCTAATATTACTTTCTTGATATCCACCTGTGAAACATTTAATAAACAAAAGAGCTTTTCTTACACTTTCTAAATAATCCCTAGTATGTCTTACTACAACTTGGACAATTAAATTTATTACATGGCAAGAACACCTACACTGAAATAAAATTCAATCTAATGAAGGTTTAAATTCAATTTATTACTAGCATTATCAAAATAAAATTTGAAATAATATTGTTATTAATATCATATTCATGACAAATTCCTACAATATCATATTCATGACAAATTCCTACTAATGCATTATAAATTCTAGAACCACCATGTGGATGTTCAAAACTTTTGAAAACTATTGTTCATTTTAAAGTATCCAATCATTATCCACATAATGACAAGTAACACACAAATAAGGATAATTATTAGAACCAATCCGAGTATCAGAAGTTAATGCTATTAACATTTTAAATTACATAAAGTTTGATTTAGCTTATCTTCATTGAATTGTTTATGAATAAGATTTCTTAGAGTATTTTTAGAATTACCCTTAAAATTATGTATTTAAAGTATTTTGTACATGATTTTTAAAATATTTACTTTCAAAGAAAACAAAAGGTTGTTCTTCTCTAATTATGTATTTAACTAATTCTTTTTATTTACTTGTAAGGAATATTTCCTATTTGATAATATTCTCCCAGATCTTACTCCTAATGTGCTTTGCCTAGAATCAATTTCCTCTTCTAATTTCTTTAGACAAGTTCTCACATATCTTCCTAAATGCTTTGTTCCCTCTTCACTGCCACAACTAAGATTCTTACCACATAAATTACATTTAAATTTCCTAGGATTATTAGGTTTTTCAATTAAATAACTTTGAATCTTTAATCTCCGTTTCTTAGAGTTTAGAATATTAGAACAAGAAGGTGTGGACTCTAAATCTTATACTTTCATTCTCATATTATCTAAATCATCTATGGGATTTTGAGTGTTTGGAACAAAAACAAAAGATTCATGGTCCATTATGATTTATGAAACAAAAACAAACTACTAAGACAACAATAATAAACACTTTAACATAAATTAAAAGAATAAATTATAAAATTGAGGGTTAAGAAGAAAATATGAATGAGAGAGAAGAAAGGAATGTTAATGGCAATTGACGAAAGAATGGAGAGCTAGACAATTTGACTACTTTGAGACCAAGAACTCCAACTTCCACTTGAACACCACAATTACTTGAGAACAAGATTACAAGAAGTAAAGAACTTTGATAAATGAAGAGAAGAAATATAAAGTTTTGTGTGGATTGTAGAGGAGAATGAAGTGCTATTTATAGAAGTTACAAGGCTACAATGCTAGAAATAGAGTTGTTGGAAATAATAAAACTATCAATGAAGTTTTACAACAATTACAAATATAACTAATAGAAACTATTAGGGCGTCCGCTTCTAGAAATAGACACCCATTTCTAGAAATGGGCTTTCACTCTATCCAATGTCTACATTTTATTATCATTGAAATTTAAGAGTCTTCACAATCAAGAATAAAATGATGTCTATTTTTGAGAAATGGATGTCTATTTCTTGAAGTGGGCGTTTATTTGTGAAAAAAGACGTCCACTTGTTCCACAATTATATTTTATAACCGTTGAAATTTAAACCATTATAAAATTAGGGAAAAAAAGGGACATCCATTATACCTTTAAAATGGAAGTTCACTACATGTATTGTCAGAATGGTAACAATGGTGGATGGAGTTACCCCAACAAACACTGAAGTGGCTCTGATAGTATCCAGAGTTGCCCTAATAATTGTCTATGTGATTATGGCAATGATTGAACCAACTCACATGATCTTGAAACGATTTTGGCAGTGGCAATGCTGTTGTTGACTTTTATGATTACGAAGAACATCATATTAGATTACCATCAATTATGATATAATTAGATTATACTCAAATGAAGTAATTGCATTACCGACGTAATCCAATTATAATATCTATCTTAACAAGCCAAACGTCATAACCAATGACAGAATGTAATTAGATTACACCATACACCTTTCAACTGTGGTAAGAAGTCAAGATGCACCAATTTAAAGGTCAACCCTTGACTTAATCCATTTTGCTAAAATGGGTTAGAAGGTTGATCATGACACTTTTTTGCAACTTTTGATTTGTAACCGATCCTAACCGGTTAGGATAATGGGTTATGAGTGGGTTAACGGTTCAAACATGTTAATATAAAACGAAGAGGGCAAACACACTTGTAAACATTTATAATGAAGGTTACATATTCATAAACATGTATTCTATTATATGAAGTATCTTTGAATTATGTATAATCATAAAACTACAAAACTGACCAATCAAAAAATGAATCATGGTAGATAAAATTTTTAATCCACAAACAACAAAATCAAATGAATATATTTATAACACTACAAGAGTAAATATTTGTTACAATTCAACATTAATGATCTAAACTAATAAACAAAATAAATATGTAACACCTAGGGTCTCCATTGTGGGACGCAGTATCAAGCATGTGATTCAGGTGCATATTCCTGGCGTGGATTCCTTACAAGTATGAAGCACTGACCCAACCTCTTGCAATAAAGGCCTCCTGAATAGATCGGGCGCTTATTACCTCCAAGTCAAGGTTAGAGTGAAACCACATGTCTATGAGGGAGTAAAAGAAAAGTCAATGATATTAAAAAGAAAAGCAATTGAAGGACCTTAAAGAGTTTGGCATGGAGTCATGTTCATTACATTACCTTACAGTGAGTTCAAGTGCCACGACTACCCATCGAGAGCCACCTACGACTTGCGAATCTTTATAGTGTCAACTAAGTCGCAGGTGTCATCCTCCTTTAACAGGCACATAGCTTTCCTGCCTAACTAAGGGTAGACAAACAGTCAAACTAAACAAGCAAGTGATCTAGATAATGACCTCAGTAGACAAGCAAAGCAATAAATGTAGATAACAAGCAACTAAAATCACACCTAATGAATAAGGCATGCATTTTTTGATCAAACAGTAAGGTCGCTCTCAAACAACTAGTCTTCTTGTTCACAATAATAGAGTCCACCACCATAATCATAGTCATCACAATTTTGTTTGGATAAACCTGTTTGCTTGCATATGGATTTGTTCAACAGGATTTTTTTTGCCCAGTGTTTTTGGCCAGGGGCATTTCAGCTGCTCCTTGGTTAAAGAGCATATGCAACAAGGACACTAGTTAGTGCACAAGCTACACAGACTTGCAGAATCAACAGCATGACAACAGCTCCTCTGTAGCTGTCCTGGTGTGGTAAACGTTATTCAGAGAATGCCTGGGATTAACACAGCCAAGTACAGGTCGCAGCTAGAACACAATATAGTAGCTAAATAGAGAATAGCCTTGACAATCCAGCCTGAGACAGACTACGATTTATCACATCTCATCCTACCATTTGAGAGTAGCTTAGGGCAGTGGATGGATATACATGCCTCCTATCAGTAAACAATTGAGTGGCTGGCCTCAACCAAAATCAGCCTTGACCACTTCATTGATTCAAAGTGCACCTACAATCACAGCCCAATTCTCAAGTCTTTACATCTTTTAGTGGTGCCAACATTTCCCATGGTAGCCTGACTCGATGCTAGAGGCATTTGTTTTGTCTTGGTATCTCCTAATCTAACGTCTGTTTTCATTGAGAAACATTTGCCGTTTATGCTAGTGGCATGTCAGCTGCTTTCTAGCTGGGCTCACACAATCCGCTACTTGGTTCATCAAGGGCAAGTCGGTTGTTCTCTGATTGGAACCACCCACACATCAAATGACTAGCAAAGACAACAGCATGACTGTGATCTCCACACAACAACCAATGAATCTCGTAAATACAATCAAGAGAATGTCATACAGTAGCATGATCAAATACAGAACCATTAAAACACCATGGTTGAATAGAACATGGCCTGTACAAAATAGTCAAAGGTTAGCTGCAATCTTAATCAAAGGCCTATGTCAAATTACCACAATTCCTTCTGTCTACCAAGTACAATACGAGATGGCAGTTAGGTATACATATTTCCAGTGACTAGATGAATGCATCACTTGTTTTGACTGATGACCATCTCAATTACTCCGATGGTTTAAGGTGCATCTACAGTTACAAGCTGGCTTCCAAGACTCCATACTCTCAAATGATGTCCAGTCAGTTCAATACCAGGAGCATGTCAGCTACTCTTTGGTCAAAAGTCACTTATCGTGTGCCTGACAGAACACCATCTACTATGAACCAAAGCCTTCAACTAGGAACATGTAAGTGTGATCATGCTGGTGGAACCCTACACAGCACTCCTTATGGTGCGTGGAAGCACACGAGGAGTCCCGATACAGTCACAGTGAAGATGGTAAATCTAGAGAAGAAGACTAGACTCGGAAATCCCAAGGAAAGATAAGAAAAAGATAAGGAAAGGAGTTGCTTCCTAGTCTTTTAATGGAAAGACGAGGAAAACCAAACACAAAGGGAAAACAGGATGAAGAAAACATGTATGCTCCGTCCCTAATGGATGAAATGCACAAATCAATGTGGGTTAGAGAAAGGGTAAGGATTCTTGTTACGCATGGGGAAGGGGTTAGGCGCCCCCATGCGCCCGAGGAACTCGGTCTTTCTAAGTTTCCTACTTGCTAAATGGCCTATTATGTGCATGCTTGCTTATTCTAAATGCACATGCCCCAGATGACTACGAAAACATGCCAAATCAAAGAGAAGAAATGAATAAATGGAAAAAGTCAATTCAAAGGGACAAATGTAGGCATTGAGAATGCCGTTTTACTGTACGCCCGTGGGCGATGAGGAAAATCGTGAAAATCGAGAATACGCAGAAAGCGTCTCATAAATCAATGGAAACATGATGAAATCCGAGAAAATGAAATTGGGGAAAATAATCCTCAATCGGAACAATGTCGACAACGTTAAGCCTGTTAATGTACGCCCTCGGGCGATGGAAAACCAAATCAAGTCAAAATCACGAAAGTCGGAAGAAATCCAGGAAACGATGGGAAAACCAAGCTTCAAATGAGTTAGAAATGCATGCACGATGCGAGGAAGAAGGCACAAGAAAATATGCATGAAAACGTGCAACAAAATGTGTAAAATGTAAATTCCAGGGGCTTTTGTGAAAAATTCCCAAATTCTAAATGAAAACTGAAATTCTGAAGCTAAATCATCAAAAATACATAGAAAAAGACATTCTATGTAATTTTGAAGAAAATTGGGGTCAAATGTGTATATCTATGCATTATTGGTCAAATTCAAAATCCTTATGGGTCAATATGCAATTTTGCCATTAAAACATGTATTTAATGCAATTCTAAAGAAATTCAAAGTCAAAAGTACAAGAAATAAGTTTGGAAATTTGAAATTCAAGGACAATTCTGTACTTTTACCCTAGACAATTCTACAATTCTGTAATTTTGCCATTTAAATGATTTAAAAAAATATGCAGGGACCTAAAAGTAAGAAAAAGGACCTATGTGTAAGGAAATAAGGACCTAACAGTAAGAAAACAAAAGTATCAGAAGTTATTTAAAAGAAAAACTATTTTTAACTTTTTAAAAGGAGAAGAAATCGACGGTTGCTGGCGACGGAACTCCACCGTCGCCGACCGCCGGGGATGAAGGAATCGACGGTTGCTGGCGACGGAACTCCACCGTCGCCGACCGCCGGGGATGCCCTATCGATGCATCCCGATGCCCGATCGAGCACTAGGCTCCAATGGGAGCAAGAGGAGAAAGAGGGGAGAAGATCCAACGGTATGGATCACAGCCTCGGCGGCTGGTGTGATCGTGCCTCGACCTAGGGATCCGGCGTGGAGTCGCACTAGAGGGGAGGAGGCCACAGCCATGCCAAGATGGCAAAGGCGCAAGATAGGATGAGAACGAAAAGAAATGGAGTCGCCACCTAGTCTTTTAAGGGAAAGACAAGGAAAACCACAAACCAATCACAAAAAGTGAATGAGTGAACTGTAAACATGAAGGCCAGATATCTACTAACCAAGGGACGGGTAAGGATTCCTATTACGCACGGGGAAGGTGTTAGGCACCCCCGTATGCCCGAGGAACTCGGTCTTTCTAGTCTAATTCGCTTGCTAAAGGCTGAATGAACGTTTGCTACGCCTAGATTGTGTTCTAATCATGCTGACGTGAGTGCCAAGACAAGATTGGATGGATGTATAAGAGGGTACGCGAAAACTGCAAAGAAATCCTTGTGAAATAATGAAATCGCAAAGTATGGTACAACAAAGAGAATCACATGAAATGACGAGGTTTCTGGCGAGAAGGACTCGAAAAATCATATAAGTCTCAAGAGTGTTAAAAAAGGCAACTGACTCAAGTCCTCAAAATCAAAGAAAGCATCATAGAAACCAAGGTGGGAAAAGTGTAAAGAAGTCTACATTAGGAAAACTGTGACATGTGAAGGAATTCACATAAAATGACGATGTTTTTTGCAAAGAATGGTGTAGACACCCCGATTTTGAGGTGGTTCATAGATTAACTTTCCTGATGTTGCTTTGGATGTGGCAAACTCAATCCCATCAGCTAAACCAACCACAAACCTATAGCAGGCCCGTAGCCCAATTAGTAATTCAGGTACCTATGGGAGAGCACCAAGTTAGAGCACCAATGTTGAGCACCTAGCTGGAGCACCAAGCAGGAGCACTAAAGTGGCGCACCAGCACCTAGCTGGTGCACCAGGCTGGCGCACCTAACTAGCTCACCAAGCTAGGGCACAGCCACTTCTCAGGCTGCTGGCTACTAGCTTTCCACCTCCCATGTCTGTAACCCTCACTAGCGAATATGCCATGGGAATCTATGCCAGGCTCTTCGTTTCGAGGCTATTTGTATTCCACGGGAGTCACCCTTGTAAAATCCTAGATAAGGAGCCCATAGGCAGCCTCTAGGAGGGATCTTGATCAAGCTATCTACTCATTCCAGCAACTCTCTCTTATTTTCTTGAGAATACCCTTGCACTCTAGAGCATCTCCAGCCCCTCCAAAGCAACATGGAAGTCTTATCTTGGGTTTTCTAAGAAGGAACACCTTGGACAAGGTATGTTCCTCTCCTTTCTTTTACTTTTAATCTTAGTTCTTGCACTGGATAAACATGCCATGAACATCATAGGTATTCTGATTTCATGCTATTTACATGAGAGTTTTAGGATGAGATGATTGCTCCATGTATAAGATACTCTACATGTAAAATCTGAATAAAAAATTCTGCATTATAATATTTCTGCAAATGGCCTTTCTTCTCGGTTTCTTTACACAAGGAACCATGATTCATGCACATGTATGCTAGGAAATAAGCAGCAAATATATTCTTTATGTGTGACCATGCCGGTGGAACCCTTGGGCGTGGTTCACCAAAACCTGACTCTGGTGTGCGGAAACACACCGGGAGGTCTGATACAGTCACGGCGAAAATGGTGAATCTTGAGAAAGAGACACGACTCGGAAACACCAAGGGGAAGACAAAAGGATAAGGAAAGGAGTCGCAACCTAGTCTTTTAATGGAAAGACGAGGAAAACCAAGAAAACACCAAAAAAGGCAGAAAGCAAACAAGATGCAATGATGCATGTGTGATCCATGCCTAATGGATAATGCAAGATGAATGCGGGCCAGAGAAAGGTTAAGGATTCTGGTTACGCATGGGGAAGGGGTTAGGCAC
>JAMKQA010057156.1:0-10742 GCA_024699735.1 Posidonia australis
GTCCTACATATTCCTACAAGTGTTATCAAAGAAATAGATAAGATTAGAAGCAGATTCCTTTGGAATGCTGCTCCCACTAATACTATCCGCCATCTAGTAAAATGGAAAACAATTACTAGATCAAAGAAACAAAAAGGATGGGGCATCATTAACCTAGAGAATTTCAACCTGGCCTTGAAATGTAAGTTGCTTTGGCAACTACTCTCTACCACATACTCGCTAAAATGGAAAGATGTAGTAATAGCAAAATACTATGCAAGGAATGGCTCAGGGGCTATTCTAAATGTATCAAATGGTCGAGCCTCTCCTTTATGGATAAAACTCAAAAATTGTTTTGCCATTGTCAATACCTTTTCCGATTTTCAGACACATAATGGTAGAGATACCTTGTTTTGGGAAAACAAGTGGTGGAATGGTGAAAAGTTGAGAACTCTAATACCCGATTTATATCAATTGGCTAGATTTAAAAAAGCCTCTGTCTTTAAAACCTTAGGTTTGCATGCTGCTGATCCGGATTCTCTTTTTATTGAACCTTTGACAACAGAGAATATTGAATCACTACATGATCAAGTGGACACCTTAACATGCATACTAAGCACTACTACTCTTACAGATGCACAAGATTCAATGATATGGAAACCCACCAGCAATACATTCACTGTAAAATCATGTTATGAAATGCTTAATGATGGTGGACATCGCTTTCAATTTATGCATGAAATTTGGGATTGTTGGGTGTCATTGAAAATTAAATTATTTACATGATTAGCCTTGTCCAATAGAATCCTAACTAAGGACAATCTAATGAAAAAGGGTTGGTATGGGAATGAATGTTGCGTACTATGTACAAATTGCAATGAATCTGTGAAGCATATATTCCTGTTATGTCCTTTTGTGCAATCTATTTGGAATTCATTTACTGTTGGAAGTATATACCCCGTCTTCACTTCTGTTGAAGGCTTTTTTATTGTTCCTCCTGTGTTGAAGTTTTCTACTACATTAACTGGGGCCCATACTTTTGTTCAAGTTGTTCTTTGGCTTGTGTGGCAGGAGAGAAACAACAGGATATTTAGGGGTTTATGCAAGAACCAATACATGATTATCAGTGATATTTCTGTTTTGTTTCATTGTTGGGTAGCTTCTCTGGCTACAGGTTTTGAAAAAGATGAAAATATTAGGGCAATCTCTTCTTTTCAGCAGAGCAGTGGCTTGGCTCAGAGTAACATCCCACCCACCAATACCTTCAGTGAGATGGAGTGTGACACTGGTACTCCCGCTCTTCCATCTCGTGATTAACCTCTGGTTGATTGAATTCCTCTGTTGATTTTGGCAGCTTACTGTGGCTGGATTTCTTTTTAGATATCAAAACAATATTGTACTGCTGTGTGACGAGTATTTCTTATTGTAATATTTTTTGGGACTATTCTTTAAAAGACTGATATTGGCACTCTCATAAATTAATAATATCACCTACCGTTAACAAAAAAAAAAAAAAAACTGTAAAGATACCAATTGTTTGCATGGGTGGTATTTTCATTATAAGGAGTTCACAGAAGAATCCAAAATATTTTCTACCTGATTCTTCGGTACAAAGTGGAGAGCAATGAAAATGATTTTGAGAGGAAGCCGTTTATTTTTCGAAACGAAAAATGAATTAGTAAATAAGACTAGAACTGGAAAAATGGGAAAAGATTGGAACTGAAACAAAGTGAAAATGAATTCCTACAGGGGAGATATTTTCCCACCCCTCCCACTGGAATTTCAACAGAGCTCTTCCTGACACCCCCTGCCCCGTGCGCTAATCCGCCCACCCCTCCCTTCTCTCCTGCAACCCTCCTTCCTCTCCCGTAGCCCATTTCCCTTCCTCCCTCTCCAACAGCGTCCACCACCACCCCTCTTTCTCTCCCGCCGCCGCACCTCCACCACCACCAGCAACCTCCACCGGAACCAGAAGCCGGCGCCGTCGCCTCCACCAGCAGCCACCATCGACAGGCTTGTCCACACCTCTCGGTCGCCGGTATGTGCACACCACCACTTTTGCCTTTTGATTGTTGTTTCGATTTTTTTTCCCATGCCTTCTTTTTCAGTTGTTTCAATAATTTTATTGCTGTTAGGATAAAAAACAATTCGGCTGCACAGCCTCAGTTGTTGTTTTATTTCGAGAACTTGTCACAGCCTTAGATGTTGTTTCATTTGTGGAACTTGCAGAAATCCTAGGATTTTCAAAACATGGGTCTCCACTCTCCAGAAGTATGCTTTTTTTAGAAGAAAGAAAGAATTTCCATTATGTATGAAAAACCAGGAAGAATATGTACGTTTCTTAGAAAGATCTAAGGAAAAAAAAAACAACCTCAGCCCCCACATAATAACTTCCTCCATGATAAAATCGAAGTATAGCAACTTCCAATCACATCACCCTTGCTAGTTTCTTTAACAGAAAATTCATCGATATTTGGGTTTGTTCTAATTTAATCGTGTTGAAGTAAAATTATATTGTTTTCAAATAAAGGCGCGATGGTGACACTTAATCACTTAATAGAATTTAAAGGGCAGAAAATATCATCACCAAACTTTACATCTCATATTCCCTTTATAAGGACTTGTTTTGGAAAAACCTTTTTTATTAGAAAAGGATAAGATGATTATCCAATTTTATCGAGAAATCATTTTTAAAAAATGATTTGCTAATGAATCTAAACAAAAAAAATTGTAAAAATCAGGAGTATTCACCACACCCCCCCCCCCCCATTAAAAAAGAGAGGCAATACTACACTACAAGTTATGCATTTGTTGTTCAAATTTTCAAAGACCACTGAATCAAATGCACAAAGTTGAACTAATAAGAGTTTGTTTGCCTTGCTTGTTATAATGAGTTATGTTCTTAGTAAATTGCAGTTGCATGATTTTCAGACTAATTTTACTATGAGAATGGAAGTGTCCTGCTTCTGCCCTTGTTCTGGTATAAATTGACCAATAGGATAATAATTAGACTTAATTACTTCTTAGTTTACATTGTGTATGAAAATAATTTTGTGGTCTTTGGTACAGTTCTCTCTTTTCCCCAGATTTTAAATTTCGTTTTATTCTTCAAAACAAAAGATTGTGTGTTCTTGGTGATTTGCAGTTGTACTATACTGTAGGCGAATAACATTTATAAACATTGAAGTGACTTCAATGAACTGTAGAATAGGACAGAGTTAAGGCTATGTTTTCAAGGCTAATGGCACATCAAGGTGACAAGTTTCTGAAATGGAGCAGGCAAGGATTTTTAGCATGACTGAAGTGAAGTGCTTGATTGCAAATATGATTATATATGCACTGATACATGCATTTCTCGATGGAACCAAATGCATCAATAGCATGCATGATATAAGTCTTCTGACCTCTACCTGGCCAAGCTACTGAGTTTTTTCTTTGAATCAAATTTGTTTGTTTTACATTTGATAATGTTTGACCTTTGTGAAGGATTTATCATAATTTTTTAGTTGGCATCAGCATTCAGCTCTCCGCATGTTGAGCTTCATGCGTCATTACAATGACAAATAAAACTAGAGTAATGCTTGAGTTATATGATATATTTTTTATTTCATAAAACTCTGGGAATATCTCTCTTTTTTTTCCAGTCATAAGGTTTTCATTTACCTGTCTTATTGGTTCCTTTTATAGTTTATAATTATTTTGCCCGCTTTCAAACTGGTAATTTCAGTAGCAACTAGGGAACTTATAAGCTTTGGTCACTTGTTCGGTGAAACTGAAAAATATGTGTTCGGTATTCCTATGTGCTTTGTGTTCTTTTATTTGCATTGTAGATGCTTTTCTTACGAAAGTTATGTTCTCTAAAAATATTATCTCTACAAAGTGCTAGTATAGGATATCAGAAAATTAACCTTGAAGGGCAAACATGCCACCTCTTTTTTTAATAACTTGAAGTTTGAACTTCCCTTAAGACCTGAATATAAAGTGCTTCAAACTGGCTTTCATCAAAGTCTCACACCTAATCCCCCTGTTCCAAAGTAGCTACAACTTATTTACTTTTCATGACCTAGCCATTCCGGACCTCCCCCACCATCTTCATATTCCCTCTGTGAGATTTCAAAATAATATAATTAGGATATCGGGACGGGTCTGTTAGACTGTATGTGTATTTGATGTGGATTTAGTGTTGATATCAGGATAGGTCTGATACTGCCAACAAAATTTGTGGTTCATGCCTCCTAGGTAAATAAATATCATGCCTTATATTTGTTGATTCTGCATGCCTTCCATATCCAATCTATAATTCTATAGGCATGTAATGGTATGCATGTTCAGAAATTATGAAAGTACTTGATCTTGGACAGAGATCAATTGATGAAAAAGATTCATGTTGTCGATCACATTTACGAGTTTATTTTACCGCACATTTTTATGATACTGATGACTGATGTTGTCAATCACCTCCAAGAATGGCTTCGTTTTGTTTGAGAGAATTTTTTTTTACGTAGAGAGACTATTTATTGGAATTATAAGTTAGTGGGTATCTTAGCTAGGAGAGAGTAGAGACATAGACTATTTTCCCTATTAGAGGTTTAAGTTAGTGCCCTAGTGGGTAACTAAGCTAGGAGAGAAATGCACGGTCGAAAAGGAATGGGGAGAAAAACGGAGGCATTAACTTTCATTTAAATCCAGAGAATGAACCCTGCGTTAGGTATCTTCTACAAAGTGTTTATAATTCTGCAGAATCTGTGGCCGTGCTAAATCTATGGGGAATTTTGGATTGATATCAAGGAAAATACCTGATATTTTTTGTGATTCGATATCACATTTGTGGTGGTAAAAACAAAAGCAGCATTTAGAACTTACTGCCTCATAAGTTTGACAAGGCTCTGTTAGGATGAGTTGATCTCAAAGTCAACTGTGCTAAGTTGGGCCCATTTGTTACTTGAAAGGATGTATTCTATCATCTGGATAGCTTCTGATATTAATTTCAATGCTCTATTGAATTGGGTTTTTAGTAAGATGGATGATTTAGTTTAAAAGGATTATATCTACACCCCCTTTAATTTTGTTTCAATACGACTTACTATTGCAGTCTTTATCGATTTTCTTGCCATTGCAGTTTTAAATGACCGTTTGTTCTTTATAGGTTGCTCACAGTGAAACCGAGCATGTGAGCAGCCTGAGGCAGAGATTTATCCCCTGTCAGATGCATCAATCCCAGCCTGATCCCCACAACCTTTCCAAACAAAGCAACAACTGCTGTAAAGGAAAATTTACCAAATCATGTACTGAACTCTGTCACACAGCAACCAATCCATCCTTTGACAATAGTTGTGGGTTTGGTAACAACTGCAGAAGAACAAAACAAGAAAGCTGCAGCTGATGATTTTGAAACTATGTAGAAGCTTATTTCTTGTATGAATGTTAATTTGATATCGAGTAGTCATTGTATTTGAAATATAAGCGAAACGTTTGTGTTGCGTTTGGTACACTGAAATGAAAATAAGTAAGAATGAAATAAATTCTGACATGGAATTTGAAATGGAATGGAGTAGTTTTATTCCATTTCTGTGTTGGGTATGTAATCAAAATGTAGAGTGGAATTGATAGACAATTTGTGATTTGATTTGTGTAGAAGGAGAAATCAGAGAAGGATCTATCTTCATTCTTGATGGATTGTTGCTAGTTATTCGTGGTGCTTGACTTCCAGTTGTATGGTTGGATTGGAAAAGTTCTAGTGGTTGGAGATGGCAAGACTTAAATGAACATAACAAAAACATGAGAAATGTGAGTTCCAGTGGTTGGAAAATATTGTATTACACAACCAAAATCTACAATTAATGTATATTCTAACACTTGACCTCATCCAAGCAACGACCATATAAGATTCACAACCTCCATGTTCTTCACTAGATTCCTCCTCCTCATCATCCTAGAAGAATCTATCAGCAAAAACACTCTAGAATTTGTTAATGGACATCCCTTTCCGTCTGCTCTCCCTTTTCGCCTCATACCTCCTTTTGATTTGATCATCCAGCTTCTTTGCCTTATAGCTCCCTACCATCTACATGTTCTCATAGCTCGTCCTCGTCACTGACCCTATTGCTGTCGCCCCCTCCTTCGTGCCTTGCTGGTACCCAATCTTCATTAGGAAAGATAGCTTCTTTGTGAGGTTGGCCTCAAAGGAGAGGCAAAGGAAGAGTGGTGCTTTGATAAGGAACTTGAAGATTTCGACAGAGTCAAGCCCACATTGGTGGAAGAAGGGGACGTATGGTTTGAGCTTCCGGTCTGTGTTGACACTGAAAATGTTGGGGTAGATGAAGGCAAGTTTGAAGAACTTCTCGTCTCCAAAACCGATGTTGTGCCAGAACTTGAGATGCCCTTTGTAATGGTTGACAGAGTAGGCGAGGATATAAAGGAGCTTCCCTATCAAGATTGCTGCAACTATAGAGAGTTTCGTTGATAGAGAGGAGAGGATCTTGGACACAACAAAGTAGGCGTAAAGCATGGTACTAAATGTCTACGCGTGTCACCGAAATTTCTCCGACACGTGTCTTATCTTCAATTTACCAACATGACTCCGATACGATATCGAAATGGAAGTTTTCTAAACAAATGTAATTTTTTTTTACCGTGTTTCCACCGACACGATTCCGATATACCGAAATTTCACCGACACGTGTCTATTTTTCAACTTATCGAAGTTCGACACGAAATCGACATTTAGAACCATAGCGTAAAGGGGAAGAGAAGGGTAGAGAGGAGTGAAGAGGAGTTCATTTTGGTTCAAACGGAGGAGTTTTCTCGCGTAAGAAGAATTCCGGATGGAATGGGAATGAAATTCCTTGTCTCTTAGGAAAGAATGAAATTTCCATGTTTAATAAAAATTTGATTTCCAAAGGAATAACTACTTCAAAGTTATTTTTTGTATCAAACATGCAAATTTCATTCTGATTCAATTTTTTTTATTTCATTCCAGTCCTCATTCCAGCGCACCAAATGTAGCATTGATATTCTTTTTTGGGAATGTGTATTTTTATGTTATATTGTCCATGTAATAAGAAATAGAACACGTGTACTAATTGATGTGTACATAAATTATGAGAAAGATGAACAATTGCTTGAAAATAGTATTGCAGTAGATATATTTACCATTATAATATACAACGACATATATAGCGGCAAATATATTTGTCACTATATCTGATGCTATAGCATATAGTGGCATGCATAGCAGCAAATATATTTATTGTTGTAGCATTTAATGGCATATATGGTGGTAAATACATTTTCCATTATAACATATAGTGGCATTTATAGCAAATACATATGCCAGTGATATTAAACTTATACTGACAAATAGAAAAAAAACCATTGTAACCTTTAACGACACCATACTAGGCGACAAATAGTTTTTGTTGCTGATTTGCTGCTATAGATCTTTAGCAGCAAATCTAATACTTACAGTGGCAAATTTGAATTGTCGCTAATTACTTATTTTGTTGTAGTGAGATGTAGGCGAAATGACCTGATATCTCACACCTCAGACAGAGAGATCATCACCTGTATTTATAAATGATTCCATGGAATTTGTTACTAGTTGGTTAAAATAACTTTTGATTCTGTTATATCTAACAGAGGGATTAGTTCATAGATACCAGGTTGCAGAATAGGGACACTGGTTTCTGGTGTTTGTCGAGGGATGAATTAAATTATAGGCTTATTGGTACCTGGTTTGTTGGATATTTTCTAGATCCATAAAACTTGTTTTTTAACTTTATTTCTTGCAGATGCGGGAACAGGGCTACGACTCCAAGCGTCAAAAGAGAAAACAACTGTGTTGCTAAAGGATCCTTCTCCCGTACTCCTCTCTCTGCTGGAGAGGGAGGGATAGAGTTACGCTGCACGCCTTGCTCTTGGGCTGATTAATTCAGTTGGCAGATCTCAATGGACATTTCACGTAATAGTCCGCTGAATTCTCCATTATTATTTGACTACACGGATCTAAGCATGCTTCTGCTTCAACAACAAGCATGATCTCCATCCTGAACAACCACACACAGGTATGGTTCCCTCTGTCTTTGTTCTCTCTGTTTTTTTCTTCAGATTTATTGTTTGCATATATTTTTTCCATATGCATTGCTTTATGGTGGACTATTGGGTACAAGTATCATTACTTAATGTTTGTATGAACAAGAAAAATGCAGTATGTTTTTATCTGGATTTTGTAAATTATCATTGCTAGCGATTTTTGTGTTAGGTTTGTGGAGATAACAATTAGTACATCCATTGATTTTTTTATTATTGTTCATGGTTTTGTATTAATGTTCTCATTTGCATTGTGCAAGAGTAGCTGGTAACCATAGTGGCAGAATGAGCCTACATTGTGCAAGAGTAGTCAGCAACCATGGCAGCATTGTTGTTCGCCTAACGGAGAGCAACAAAACATCGATGCTTCTTTCAGGTGGTTGGTGCCATGGAGTCATGGACCGACGATGCTAGTGTTGTCTGTTGATGATGAAGTGACTTGGCATAGTTGCAATGGAGAAAGGGAGAATGAGAAGAAAATGAAGGAGATTGAGATTTCAAGAGGAGAAGAGTGCTACTGTTTGTTGTAGGCATGATTGAGTAAAAGAAGGGTGTCATATAGGTCAAGTCATCCTGACATACCTATTTTTCGACTGATGTCGCAGTTGAGAGGCTTTCCGTTGTCGCTGTCGTTGTATTTCAAACCCCCATTCTCTCTCTCTTACTCTGTTGTTTGTTAGGCGACTTGCTATTGCTGGCGAATGGATGTGATGTTGTTTGGTGGTAGTTGGGAGCAAGATTGTTGGTGACACTAAGAGAAAGGGAGCAGCATGAGAAAGATGGAGGATGACGATCCTTGTGGTGGCGGTGGTGTTGGCATTCTAGTGGTGGCATCAAATGAGAAGGGAACGGGAGCATCCTACTAAGGTGGTGGTGGTCTCAAGCGTAGTCGGGGATAGGGTGAAATTTCCTTAAAAAACCAATGTTTTCAAGGAAAATTAAAACCCTTGAAAATTGAAGTAGCAATTGAAAATTAAAATAAAATTAACAAACCGACTTTGTATTCTTTCAAAAATATCCAACTTTAAGCCCATAGCATTTTCGAATTTTTTTGAGTGGATATGGATGTTAGTACATCCAACATGATAATGACACTTCTTTTTCTTTTTTAAGAAATGAGGTCGTACTGAAGTATGCATACACCCATAGGTGAAGAGAGAAGCTCATACTTGTAGGTGAAAAGAGAAGCTTACGTTTAATGTAAGAAGAAATCACCTTGAAAATCGGACCAATGATCTATTAATGGCATTAGGTGAGATTTGAACTTTTATCTCCTTGAATGCAAGGAAACAATATAACCAAGCGAGATATGAGTTCATGTGCAACACAAAATTATATTATAGTTGGAACCAACCCTTTATTTGTGTTCATTTCTATATTCATATATATATCCTTTTTGCTTCATTTACATGTTTGAGAAAGTAGAGTTATTGTTAATCAAGATTGTCTAGGCTAGCTTTCATATAAGTAGGATTAGATTAATGTAATCATATGTAACTAATCATTCTATTAATTATAACATAATCAAAGGTTGTTATCACTAACTTGTACCAGTTTCCAAAATTGTTAGCTCATGGAAACATCTATAAATATGGGTGATGACCTCTTTGTCTAAGGTGTGAGAAATTGGATCATTTCACCCACATCAGTTGTTTTGTATATGGTATCTGTTAGAATAAATGGATCCTTATATGGATATTTTTATTATCCATTTATTAGGTTCCTTATAGATTAAGTATGTGTTTTTGAATATTGTACTCTCTTTATTATTATGAAATATATGATTTTCTCTTTTTTTCTAACATGGTATCAGAGCCTAGGTTTAAAAAAAAAGAAGAGAAAGAGAGTAGTAGTTGTCATTGTTGTTGGACCGTCGTTGTCGTACCACCATCGGCGACGGCGGACCTATAGAAAAACCTCCTATTTTCTCTTCTGCAAGTTCTTTACTTGTTGATATTGATGTGCCTATTGCCTTTCGTTGTGTTTGCCCTTTTCGATAGTTATGTAGCCTTATCGTTGGAGGGGGAGATGTGCTAGGTTGTT
Source organism: Posidonia australis (assembly GCA_024699735.1). Lineage (NCBI taxonomy): Eukaryota > Viridiplantae > Streptophyta > Magnoliopsida > Alismatales > Posidoniaceae > Posidonia > Posidonia australis. Next base: position 10,111 of record JAMKQA010057156.1, read on the forward strand.
GTGTGTTGTTGTAGGGTAGTTGTGTGTGCCCTAATTGTGCCTTTTTAGGCAGTGTTTGGTTTAATTTTGTATTGATATGTGCCAATTCAGATCTCCTTTCTCTTCCAAGACTCTACCTTGTTTGATGCCTTAAACTCTCCTCCCACCGAAATCCACTGGGACGATGACTGTTTTGACGTAGTTCTCCTCCCCTCTGTGGTCCTATGGCAACGGCCTAGCCTTGGACTCATCCCTTTGGTGGTGTTCCTAATGGTATTCTTTGATGGAAGTTGTGAGACAGAGGTCATGAGTGTGGTGGTGGATGAGACCCTTTAGTTCAACAAGCTCTAGTCCAACATCTACAAGAGGATCGACATGTCTTCCAACCAAATCTCGCTCTCTCCTTTGTTTATCATAGGGAGGTGAGGTCGACAGCGGTAGGGTCTCGATTAGTGAAGGGTCCAACTTCTCAGTTGCGAGGGAGCGAGACTGCTTCGTGTTCATTATAGTGCAGAGGTTGAACAAAGGGAGAAGTTGGAGAGGTGTAACCACGTGGTGGACAACATATTCGTCGTGAAGAAGCTCCCAACGAAGGAAGGCGGCATTTGTGGGATGTAAGAAGGAAAGGGGGGGGGGGGGGGGGGGGGGAACAA
>JAMKQA010057157.1:0-13731 GCA_024699735.1 Posidonia australis
GAGAGAGAGAGAGAGAGAGAGAGAGAGAGAGAGAGAGAGAGAGAGAGAGAGAGAGAGAATGAATGGAAATAAGATAGATTACTTACTACACAACTTTTCCAAAAAGTTGGAATAGATCCACATAAAGACTATAATATCTTTGACAAAACATATATGAGAAAATATATTTAGATAAACATCAGATTTGTAGGATAATATTGATTTGATAGATCATGAATTGCCCCCTTCCCTTAATAGAATAGTAACAAAGTTAAAGCAGGTTGTATGGTACAAGTGTATATATGAAGAATAGGTGCTTGGAGACATTTTTTAAATTTTTTTGAGATAAGACCGTAAAGAAACAATGCAACCAACTAAATTACAAATTCATGTGCGTTTGGTTTAAATATGAAAAATTTTAAGGTTATTATGGTGTTGTGTCACAAATATATAGTTGTTTATTATTAGTTATAATTATTTATTTATAATTACAAATTCCACCGTTAATATGTTTGAATAAATAGTTGAGATTAAAAGTTGTTGGTACCCACAAAAATTTTTAGTACTCATGTAAATATCCTAGATACACCCTTTAAATATTTAGATATTAGGGATAATGAATAATAAATGAGAGAGAGAGAGAGAGAGAGAGAGAGAGAGAGAGAGAGAGAGAGAGAGAGAGAGAGAGAGAGAGAGAGAGAGCGCGATGGATAACGGTTACACCACGCAGGATAACGGTTACACCACGCAACCGGTTTTTAAATTTTCTTTTCTAGCGTTCATTTATTTTGTATTTATTAGTTTTTTCAGTTATTTTTCAAGTATTACAGTTATTTGGTCCTTCTATTTTGTTTTTTTTTCCCTTTTTCTACTTTCCTACTGCAGGCTGGCTAGGCATGTACAAGGACCATCAACGGTCTGATCACTCTGGATGTATATCCTTTAAAAATATTAGTTTTTTATAATATTTAGTTAGAAATGTGATTATTTATAGTCAAATGTGATGTTTTTCAACGTATACATGCCAATACGTATATGTATCTAGTTGAAACTCTATTATTAAATGTAATAATCGATGTGACATTAATGGCGTTTTAGGACACGTGTTGTGACTCGGTCTTCCAACCGTCCAAGTTGTTACCAGGACTACTTGCTAACTCACTCATGGACATGCCTGGAAGGTTCTTGAACTCAACTAATAAAAATAAAAAAAATAAAAAAAAACTAATCAACAAACAACAATTATAATACATAACAATCAATTCATCATCATTGAGGTTCAAAAAAAAATAAAAAATCATCATCACTATTTCCATCTTATACGCAACATTACAAGTCGTGGTTCACGTATCTGTTTGGTGGTGATAATAAATAAGAATAATAAACATGAGAAACACGAAATACACATGTATATCCAAACGTGAACTAGTGATGGGTGGATATTGAGTTAATTATCTTAATTATATTGGAGCTCACATTCTACGATCAAATGGATGGTCGGAGCGAGGCCGGGATAAGGATGCCACGTTAATCATTTGAGTGGGTGTACGTCTTGGATCATGATTCATGGCCATGAAAGATAAAACAGGTGCATGCATGTACGTTTGGAAGTAGCAGAAAACGAACAATGGATAGCTGGTGAATCAGCGATGAGTCTGGTGAACTAAACAAAGAAATGTAGATTGGCGGAATGGGTCACGTACACCATGGATACTGTTACCATCCGAATTTAGAAGCGTTGGGAGATCATTTTGCAGAAGTTATCTCTTGTATATCAAACTACTGGATACGGAAAAACACTAATCTAATTATAAACGTCGACGTTTGTCCCTCTCTGTCAGGAGTGTGTGGAGAGGTGACCTACAGGCTACAGACCTTCGACTTCAAGTTTCATTAAACAATCTACAGAGAGAGAGAGAGAGAGAGAGAGAGAGAAGAGATTGCAGGCTGCAGCATCAATAGAAGGATAAGGATATTCCCTTTGGAGAATGGGATACCAACGAGAGCAACAAGTTAACTACAGATTCAACCCACCCCCACCCACACAGACACCTGTGATGCACTTTTGAAATACACTTTAGGATCATTATTTCAAAATTTGTTGTAATTGGAAAAAAGAAAAATGATTCCAAGAGATTCTAAAATATTCTAAAACAGAAAAACTTTTTAAAAAGTTCCAAATACGTACACACATTAGAAACCACAAACAAACAGGCCGACACGAGATCTGAACACATGGAAGACAACCATAGGTGGAACTGTACTCGGTTGTCTCGTCTATATTGCAATAATATTTCCAGAACGGTACTGTGCCACTATTATGTGTTTAGTAGCTTATTTTGTAAAAGACTCTATGCATATTTGACACTGTTATGTTAATCATGTCTTCATTGCCCTGTTACCCGAAAATTTGCATGTTTAGTCTGCTAGAGAGACCTGTGACCGATAAGTTTGCTAATAATGGGCTCAAAATTATCACCGAGGTTCGTTTGACAACGATTATTAAGACTAATTTTCGAAGAAAAGTCTTAGTTCTTGAAAAATTGAACCAAATGTTGGAACATAATGTGAAATAATATGAATAAACATATTGATTGAGATTATTAACATGTCATTAATAGTTATACCAAATGATGTAGGAAAAATCAGGAACAAACAATCCATAGAATAAAACTAAAACAAAGACCTTAAGGTCCAATACCATATGATCTAGGAAAAATTACTTCTCAAAATCGACGTCCCCTAGTCACATATATCCGTTTTAGTCTATGTCTAGTCCAAGTTTTTATGAATACTTGTTCTAAAATTATTTAGAAATAAGACCATCCAAGTTTTTATACTTTTTCAATGTAAGACTAAAATCCTACATACATGTACAAAAGAATTATCTTTGAAAACATTCTTTTCAAAATTTTGTCTTTTTTAGACTTATACTTTTAAACTTACTACTAGACATTTAAAACTTATTAATAAAGACAATGTCATGGACTTAACATGAGTATTATTTAATCAAGTGTCATGGATCCAATTACGTCCAACTTAACCTGATTAATTAAATATTCAACACCAAACACATTTTTTTACGTTAGATTATTTTAATACGTCAGTTTTTTATTTGTACATAAAAGTCTTCAAATACATTGATTATAAAAATAACAGTAGAAACTAACTTTTTCAAAAACACTATTTACGAAAATAATCTATGTTTTCATAAATGCTACCAAGACTTTTCCTTCCCGACTTAGCCCCATTCTTGTTCAACTCATTGATGACTTACAGAGTGTCTTCCTTAGGGTTGGAATATCACAAATTGTTATGTGATACCTCACGAGACTATCCACTTCATTCGTTCATTTTTCTCTAATGGTTAAGTTTGACTTTGAAAAAGTCTTCGACAATGCAAATTAGGAATTTCTTACCAACTGCTATGGAGGGATTTGTTTAAATATTCAATACATAGACGATATTCTTTTATTCTATGGCAGAATAGGAAACCGTCAACCTCGATGAGCTTCAGCATGGCTTGGCTGCGTCTCCAAGTGATTGCTGTGAGATGGTGGTCAAAGAAGACCATTGGAAGATGAAAGGGGAGGACAACAGTCGTTTGTTACCCTTCCCATGTTATTAATGGTCGGAAATGAATGAGACGTTTTGGTGGGGAACTGCTGGAGGAGGGGTGGTGACAGTGTAGCTTCCCTATAAATAGAGGAGGAGCCGAGGAGGTTAACAGGATGAAATAATAATCAACAATATAACTTAGTACTTCTCCTCCTTCACCACACGTCGGAGTCCCAAATCCCTCACTGCATTTTTCCTTTTCTCGTCGGTGTGCGACCAGTAGTGCTATCAGAGCTACAAACGATCTTGCCCCACTGTGCGCTCCGCTCGTCGGCTTCCACTCGACATTTCCACATCCGCGAACCAGTCGCACACAAACCGACGCCTCCATCTACGCACCCCGCGTCGTCTAACCTCCTCATTGCGTATTGGAGTGTAATATGTTGTAGTCTCTAGTTCCAATGATTGGTGGGTTGATTCAGATGCCACTAGGCAAATTTCAAAAACCAAGAGGGGATTAGAATCATTTAAAGAATTCAGTCCTAAGGCACAACGTATCTACATAGGTAATAACACTTATTGATTGGATCTGGAAGACAACATTATGGTATTGAAGAACGTCCTCTATGCACCTGGCATAAGGCGGAATCTTATTTTAATGGATGCTCTGATGAAGAATGGTCTGGAAGTATGTTTTTACAATAAACACGTGTCTATTAGGAAAGATAAAAAAGTTTTTGCTATGAGAACTTATGTACCTGAACATGATTTGTTCAGAATTATTGTAACTGCGAATGAAATAAATGAAATTGATGTGGCTTCTGGTTATTCCTTGTGTTATTTGTCTGAAAGTGAATTGTAACATTGAAGATTGATGCATGTTAATATATCTAGAATGAAACAATTGATAAAAATGAACATATTACCTAATATTTAAAATGTGGAATTCGAAAAATGTCAACATTGTTTAATTGAAAAAATAACAAGAAGCCTTTTGGAAAGAGACATAGATCGAATGAATTATTGGGCTTAATTTATTCTGATGTATGTAGTCCACTTAGTGTTAAAACATATAATTACAAGAAATATTCTGTGACTTCTATAGATGATTTTTCTAGATATGCTTATGTGTATTTAATATCTTATAAAAGTGAGGTATTAATATGTTTTAAGAAATATAAGCTCGAAGTAGAAAAACAACTGGGAAGAAACATTAAGATGTTGAAGTTAGATAGAAGTAGGAATATAATTCTAAGGAATTTGAACTGTTTTGTGAAATACATGCATGGAATTAAAAGACATACTACAATGTCTTATACATGATTCAAAAAAAAAAAAAAAACCTTATACACTACAACAAAATGGTCTGGTTGCGTCTCCTGGTGATTCCATCGCATGATTATGGAGTGCTGCCTCTCTCTCTGGCTGCTATGGCCTCTGCCCATGTTTTCTGGTGGTAGCTTGCGTCATTTTGTCTTGATTTCTGCTCTTCTCTCTGCTGGAAGAGAATGTCAGTTTGTTTTTGGTTTAAAACTATGTTTGTTCTTGTGCCTGGGTGCTGAATTCTGTGGCTTCTGTTTGTGAAGCCTTGTTTGGTTGCTGTATGACGTTTTGTAAGAAAAAAACTGCACTTATCTGGCTGGATTAACATTAGGAAATAGATTATCAAAAATAATATGCAGTGTATGTGATATATTCTCGGAGTTCTATAAGTTCAGCAGTTGCATTCATGCTTACTGGTTATTCCAGTAGCATAGGTTATAGATGATATACTTGTCACTTACAAGAACAACGAAGTTGAAACAAATTAGACAATCGATATCTTTGTGGTTGTCTTACAGTGGATCTGAATAAAAAGTAGAGAAAACGACATTCAATTGAAAAATAAAATACTGAACATCAGAATTGCGTCAGAGTTGCACTGTTGGTAAGCAGCTAATGCATATTTATGCTGAAAGTCTTGGATTACGTGTATACATATGACCTTCGTATTCCTCTCTCCAAACGTAGGGACTAATATAAGACACTAATCTAAAACATACGCATGTTTCAACATGTTTTAAATGATTAATGCTCATTGTCTATGTCATTTGCCTGGTTGGTCTCATATCATTATCAAAGATAACAAATGAATGATAAAAAAAAAAAAAACATTAGAGCTATATAGTTTTTAATCCAAAAGTCTTGTCTATTTTTAATTTTTCTTGTTTATAAACGTTGAAGTATTGTAGAACTTCATAAAATATAGTGAAAAGTCAAGATTGTAATAAAGCAATTAAAATATCGCATTATTGTAGACTTACTTCATCAAACCAAGTTAGATTTTTGTTAGAGACAACCTAGATTATTATTAGTGTGAATGTAGTTACTCACTCAGTGTGAACATAGTTAATTATGGAAGTGCTCATTTGGAGAAATTGAGAGAGTGTTATTGACATTTTTATGATTTGTTTGAATTGTTGTTGAATAGATGCAAACATTAGATATTAAATTTTAACAAAAAATATTGAATATGTTCATTTAAATGAGTGTGTGTGTATACATACATACATATGTACACACACACATATACTTTCAAAAATCATTAAAAATTTTCATTTTAAAATTCAAAATTGAAAATTCTTTCCATGTTATTACTAAAATTTCTCTACTACCCTTTCGTACTCCCATTCTAAACAAAAAAGCGACACAAGAGCGACCCTACTATTACCCCTCACCCCCTGATGTCGTTGCAGTTAAATATGGAAATTTAAGCAAATTCATCAATTAATGTAACAACTCATGATCTACATTATGTAAAATAATAGCAATTAATTTGCACCTACAATTTTGGCATTGGCTGTTTTCCGCTCTCTCTTTTCTTTTCCCTTTCACTTTCTCGTTTCCATTTACATTTTCCTTTTTCTTTCCCTCTTCGTCCCACAACTAGATTTATACATCTTTCTCCTTGCCTTTGGCATCGAATTGATGGGCCGTTTAGTACACTCTCGCAGTGGAGTATAGTAAGGCACGATTATCATAGTTTTGACGTTCTTCTATTTTTTGGATCTTCCTCCTTCCATTCGTAATTGACTAAATAAGTTAAAAACGATGAATCCAACGGAATCCAATGTCTTTGGCACTCCTCCCTGATGGAGAAGGAGCACGAGTAACGATGACGTTATCTGTTCAACTGTGAAAGGTAAACATGGGTTTTTTTTTATTTTTTAATAAACAAGATCCCAAATATTCAATAATTTTATGAATATAACAGACTTTCTATTAGAATAAAAAAGAGAGAAGACATTATGAAGGCTTTTTAACGTCAGGATTACCTTGATTTCTTGTTTTTGAAAAGATAATTTGATCTATATAAAATCTGTAAATTACTGATATTAAATGATCGAAATTGTAATTGAGATAACATTTTTAGTAACTTCTAAATTTACAACAATGATTCCAACAACTCTAATCCTTAATTTAGATCTTTTGAGTCTATCAATCTCTTAATCTTAAAAAAAAAAAACAACATAGAGTGAGCTCAAAAGTCCAATTAAGTATTATCCAATGAACATTTAGATTTATAACCATAAAAAGGAAAATTAATGAAAGAATATGACTTATCCAATAAATTCATATAAACGATGTTCAAATTGAAACGTTGAATAGAATATGGCGTCATGTTCCTGTATACTTAATCTTCAGTCATTACAATTTAAGCAGCTTCTACACTAGATGGCTTCATGTTGACATCAGGTAGTCCTTTTTCCTTTGGTAATTTTACATTTATAGTCAAGTAGTCCTTTTCTAGGTAGTACCTTCTAATAAGTCATTTTTTAGACTTGAAACTTGATGTGATTAATATTCTAATCTCAATCGCTTGATAAGTTAATGATAGAACATAATTATCATTAACCAGAGCTTTCAAAAGGAACTTAATAAATTCTTTTCAAATCTGAATGAAAAGAATTGTACATGAAAATAAAATTCATGATTAATACTTACCTCAATTATTCATAATCTCCTCATAAACTCAATTATGTATACTGTCTACTAAACATCGTTCTAAAAATCCATATTTTCAATCCAAATAATCTGTTTTCTAGAAACGTCTGTTAAAAACAAAGTTGTAGAATATAACGTTATCTTTCCAACACATTTAAAATCATAAAATTTCAAGTTATGTATTGAAAGTTATTATAAAAAATAAGACCTATGACATAGACAGGATAGAATTTACCTCGTACCTAAACTTACATTGCTATTAACATCGATTTCTTTTCTTTTCTTCTCCTTTTTTTCTCCCTCTTTCTCTTTAGTATCAAAGGCTTGTTCTTGAAAATTTTAAGGCTCTTAAGTCACTCATACAAAGGAGAGAGATATTTCTATTAATGATTCTCTAAATCATTAACATAATTTACTTTCTTATTTTTGATATAACTAAATTCCAATTTCCATAAATAATAAGGTAACTAATCTAATTCAAGATTTAAATTCACTTACCTTAATTTAGATATTCTTGATTGAAATCTAAATCCAATCTTGTTATATCTATAATTTTAAATTCAGAAAAAAAAATCAGAAATCTTTTAATTTAAATATTCTTGATTCAAATATAAATTAAATCTTGCTATATCTATAATTTCAAATACAATTGAATCAAGAATTTTACTTGATTCAAATCTAAATCAAATCTTATTATATCTATAATTTCAAATTAAAAAAAAAACAGAGATCTCACAAGCAACTTACTAAAGTTAATGACTAAAATGTTTGCATTTCATATGCAAATCCTAAGTTTATTGTGGGACTGACATATGAATTTGAAGAGATTACACAAACTCCTGAAGGTATAACATTTATTTTAGGTAATACTACTTTAATTAAACATTATAAGTATTTATTGAAAAAATTAAATTACTGAATTAATTACTTATCAAACAGATGCCAATAGAATTCTTACACGTCCCTCTTTAAGGAATACCAGTGGTTGCATTTAGGTATTTACTGAATACATTATGTCTTCTTTGTTTACTGAATCAAATCAATTTATTGATACTAATTTTTTTATCTTTCTTAGTAATGGAGCTGAAGATTAGGACATAAGCAATGATTTTGGGGAGGATAATAGTGACCTGCAACATAGTCATTAGAGATTTTTTTTTCTTATGAAATATAACTAACTTTGATATTGTCATATATTTTAGTTCTGATTTATTTGGTGCAAACGATTTTATATTTTACATAAATTGGGGATAAATGAACATTTGTGCGTTACACTGATTGTACTCTTTCTATGTTAAATGAAGTAATGAACCTTAGGAAATTATAACATATCAATTTACTATATCATATATCAATTTACTAAATATATGTAGTATGTATATCAGTTTTAGTATTAATTGAAAAACAATGATATCATATTGTAATACTAATGTTAACTCCTACCATGTTTATTGAATCAAATATCAATTAATACATTCTAATCCACTCTAAGCAACAAAATTAGGATTTTAACTAAAATAATTAGCATGTCATAAATTGCACAAACAATTACTTCATAATGATAAATTCTAATTCAACAAAGTTTTAAAAAGGAAAATACAATTCATTCACAAAACTTCAGCAAATCTTGTTGCCTTCATTAATTGTATTAAAATTTTTGATCTCAAACATAGTATATTGTTTTGTATGAAGTTAAACTTTCGTCCGTATGCTAGACTTTCAAATATTTTCATTACGAATATTCCGCAATCATTATTATATGGATTCTATTAAGGGTGATCAACAACAAAAATGATATTCCAATCTTTACATGACAATGGGTTCTTATTTTTCTTTAAATTTTTTTTCATCCATTTCACCTAGAAATAAGAAATGATATATACCATTACTTTCAGTAAATATCACTGACAAATTTATTGTTAGTATTTACTGAAAGGATATTAAGACTTCTCTAAAGGGAGTGAATAGAGAATTAAGGACAATAGCCTAATTAAAAACTTGTTTAACAAATACGAGCTAATAATAATTGAAATGAGTAGAGTAACAAAGTTGAAACTTAAATTATAAACATATAAAGAAGGAGATAAGAGAAATTGAGAACAAGAGAAACTTATAGTGGTTCGACCTCCCTATCTTAAGTCCACTCCTCGAGAATCCTTTGAGAATTCCACTCCTCGGCCTCTACAACTCTTGCTCCACGAAAACCTTGGTCTTCTCTTCTCACAACTTGAGAAGTTTGTACATTTGATGAAAACAAAGAGTATAACTCTAAACCCTTTTTATCTTTCCTTAACATACAATTGAGCAAGTGGATTTTGGAAGATTAGAATTGAACAACTTGCTATGGCTTGAATGAAGTATGGGAAACTCTTAAAAACCTCTCTTAAAGGATAAGAATGAAAAACATTGAGTCTTTTTACAAATGAATGCAAATGGGTGGGGATTTATACTCTAAAGAGTGGTGTTGAACATTGATCTAACAGTTATAAACGACTAGTCATTCGGTAGAATGAATAATTCATAGTTGTTCATAACAATCAATCAATTCAGCATGCCAAAATAAATTTAACAAGTCAAATTGATTCTTAGATTTGAACCACTATAAGCTCAGATTTCAGTAAACTGAAATCAATTTAGTATGACAAAATGTCTTTAAAAGCCTTATTAAGAAGTGTAATCAATGAATGATTGGGTTTAAGACTTTAGCTATTTTCCTAAGCACTGTGAGGGTATTTCGGAGATTACAACAAGTTCCTAGAATACAATAAATTACATTTACATGAAGTTTGATTACATTAGAAACTTGATTTCCTATTTACAAATGATTCGACTTGTTGTTCACAATGATTGGTCAATTCAATATGCCAAAATAAGTTCGGCATGTTGAATTGCTTCTTGGTTCTGAATCATTATAAGTCCAGATTTCGGTATACCAAAATCAATTCAGTGTGTCGAAATGCCTTCAAAAATCCAATTAAGAAATGTAATTAATGAATGATTGTGTTTAGGGCTTTAACTATTTTCCTAAGGTACTATAGAGGTATTTGAGAAATTATTACAAGTTCTTATAATACAATAAATTACATTTACATGAAGCTTAATTACATTAGAAACTTCATCTTATATCTACAAATGATTCGACTTAAGTTGACTTGAATTATTATGTAAACTCTTTCTAGTCTATTTTGCCTGATTCTTTTTCCAATGTCTATAAGAATTCTTCCTTAACCAATTAAAAAGGATACCAATACGTTTTGTTATCATCAAAATCGAGATAAAGTTAATTTAGCCAACATTTACTAAAACAAATAGAATTCATATTTAGTCATGGATATGTCATAATATCATACAAAAAATTCCATATACATTGAATTTAAACTATGTAAGGAACGAAAAACCAATAATTGTAACATTAGTGATCTTAGACTTGTGCATTTTGCCTATGCATTTTGCCAGCACGTTAGGGAGGCATGTTTTAGTAGTACATTTTGTGTTTTTTTAGGACAATGAGAAGTGAGCTTCGTTTGAGGGATTAGTATGCTATTTAGCTTCATGTTGGTGTTTGTAGTTGATCAGAGAGAATTTAAAATAAAGACTTTGATTATGATTTATGAATGATGATGGAATTCAATATGAATGCGTGGAGTTTAATGTTGATTGAGGAAAGTAATGATCTTGACTTAATTAGATCTTGATGACCATTAGAAGTGTGATTCATGATATTTAGACTCTTACTCTAGTGAAGTGCTTGCACTTGGTGCCGCAACTTCCTTTTCAAGAAGGCTTTGATTTGGTTTCATGCATGTTTGGCATTTGTATGCTTGACATCAGACAAAGTGTAGTTCATTCTACACGTGACTATTACTCAGGTTAGGGGGATGCAGGTTCAAATTCCAATAGATGTAGAACTTTTTTTTAAAAAATATGCCTGTTCGACACATTTACGTTTAGCACATGCATGGTTCATAACTACTTATTTTGCATGTTTGTTTTTGCTCAGGTTCGGTACTTACTTGTTCGACACATGCATGTTTGATACATGTATGCTCAGCACATGCATGTTTAGTGTCGATGATAGCTTAGTTCAGTAGTTCTTGTGTGTTTTGGTAGCTCCTATGTGTTTTAGTAGCTCTTGTATCTTTGAAGTGCAATTGTATATGTAACAAAAAAATTAGACTATCACATGAAGTGATCTACGCCACCTACACCTTGGACTTAAGTGGTGGAGGGAGACTATAAAAAGGCAACTCGTCCCTTGGTCAAGATAGCAACTAGAGAGAGAGAGAAATGTGTGTGCATGTACTTGCCACCATCACTCGCTTAATAACTAAGAGAAGAGTATATAAAGGGTAGTAGCCACGCTTGTGTTAAGAAAAGGGAAATAAAAAGAAGAAACGAGAAGGAAGAAGAAGGAAAAGAAGAAGAGAAAGAGAAGAACGTTTTGCAGCCTGTGCATGTGCATGGGGGGGAGTTCGATGTCGACTCATATCCCTTCGGCATCGTGGTGATCCTGTGTGACCACAGTGCTCGTCAGTTGCAATCATTTGGTGGATTGTAGCAACTGTAGTGGACTGCGGATAGTGGGTTTGGATTTTCTGGGTTGATATTCTATTTCTCTTTTGTATGTACTGAATTTCATAGTCTTGTTGGGCTTTTGGATCATGGTTGCTGTTTGGAGAGGAAGCTCGGCTTGCGGGAGGAGCGGTAGTTTATGATCGGGCTTTGATAAGGTCAAGAGGTCGTTGCTAGGAGTTGAGTTCGTGTGTGTACACCTTCAATCAAGTACACATCCTTATAAAGAGCATGTTTTAGTGATTTAATATTTAAATTTTAGATGCATGTTAGGTATATACAGATGTTTGGATTATAAGTATGAATTCTAGATTGATTGATGATTTGCATGCAAATTATGGATTGCCTAATAGGAGATTTGCTAGCTGAATATCAGTTACTGCATGTCATTATTATCTAGTTTCAACCACCATTTTTAGTATTGAATGTTGGATTTTAGTGTTTTTGGATATATTGGATAGATAGTTCCAAGATTTTTAAATTGGTATATTATGTAGAATTTGATGGGTTATTTGCTTCTCTACATGGGTGATTCTTTATAGTAGATTTTTGTTGTGCTCATGTTTTTCAGAATGGCACTTATGTCTTATTTTGGGTATATCTTGAGCTTAGAATGTTGAATTTTCATGAGAATTGTTTCGTTGTAAAGTTAACTTCAAGTCCTTCAAGTTGATATATAATAGTGATGCTTTTGGTTAAGTCAGTTACCTAAAAATAGTAGTTTTCAAAAGTAAATTTCCATTACTCTATTTATTAAATGTGTGTAAAGAATGCTTATGTAACCTATTGTTGTTAGTTGAGAAATTTTAGTAGTTTCTTAGATGTTTTGGGCCTCAGAAAGTTGCAGACTAAGGTCTATTTTGTTGTGTAAATTTTATAGTTGTCGTGATCTTTTGGAGTCGATCTAGACGTCCTATGTGTGACAGGGCATTCTGACACTATTGGGCAATTGAACTGCACGTTGAGCTTGTGGGCTTAGTTTGCACGTTTTTGAGTTGCACAATAAGAATTGAGAACTTAGTGTTTTGATGATTCTAGATTATTTTGATATATGTTGTCGTGTTTTGATAAGTTTTTTTTTACTAGATTGTGAATTGAGTCATCTTAAAGTTCGCATAGAAATATAGTTATATATGCATGGTATAACCATGCCGACGAGAATGGCGAAATATACGAAAGTCGGCAAAGTCACGGTAAAATTAAAAAATATGCAAATACAGGAGTCGCCACCTAGTCTATTCAAATGGAAGACGAGGAAAACCAAATAAAACATGAAAATCATGCAAAAATAATGGAAAAGGTCTTTGTAAACCAGAAATATGGGTAAGGATCCCTGTTACGCACGAGAAAGGTGTTAGGCACCCTCGTACGCCCGATACATCGGTCTTCTATTGGTTTCTCATTTGCTAATGAAATATCGGCTTTTCAGCCTTTGCTGTACGCCCGAGGGCGTTATGCCATGCCATGCTTATGCGTGTGGTGTCTAAGATATGGGTGCATGATGTGTAAAGGTGTGTCCTAATGCTCAGAAGTATCACTCGTATCGCGGGACAAGTATTGATGCAAGAATATTGCATAATAAGATCAAAGATCTAATAATCTCGAGTGATTTTTCATCCTTGCCTTGCTATATGCCAA
>JAMKQA010057159.1:0-15004 GCA_024699735.1 Posidonia australis
GTGGCTCTGAAACCCGTGCACCGGTGATCGGACTACACTTCAGCTACGCACTTGAAAACCAAACATAGAAAGAAAAACATGCATGATTGACATTTAAGTTACCCAATACATGCCCAACCATAGAAAACCACGAGAAAACTCTAATCTCTATTTGTTAAAAAACCAGTTCACAAACTCAAGAATCAACTTTCAAAACTACGCCATTTCAAATCATTTTATTTATTCAAATCTCATGCATTTTCCACACTTATGCATTTTGAGAAAACCATATTTACTACCAAATCTAGTCTAAAACCACAAGGAGACACATGGCTGAAAACTCAACAAATATTGGCTGGCAACTGGCTAAAACCTCAAGTTTCAACTTTTACTAAAACTGGCTAAAACCTCATGCCAAAACATAGTTCGTTTTTAGTTCAAAACCATATACTCATTCATATTCATTTTCAATATTGTTACCTTGATCAGAGGCGACCTAATCACAAGCAGTCAGTAAGGTCGCAACCTTTATCCTACTGTAATGCAGTGATGAACTTCCCCATGCGGGAGGACACTGCCCTAGCCTACAAGTTTCAACATTTCATTTTTATCACATATGTATGAGGATATGTCTCTTCACGATATCCCTCGGTGTTCGGTTACCCAAGTTTCCACCTCTAGGCCCAACCAACACCGCCTCATATGAGGTATTCCAGTCCTTTTCAATAGCCCCAACTTTGGCAATCATGGCTGTGTCTGACAATTAATTCAATTGGAGTCTCATATTCCTACTAGATTGCTAACACCAAACCCATGTGGCCCTATGATCACACAAAATTTACTTTTCAAATCATGCGGCTTAATTTTCCAAAACCACTTTCAATTCCTTTCATTAGAGGAAATCACATTCCATAAATCATCCTCCCACTCACAGGGGGATTTCATCAAAATCTCATATGCCATAAATCATTTAAAAGCAGTCACATTTCATAAACATAGGACTCATGCCCAAAACACCTCAAATCATCCATTTCTTTATTATGGAAATCATTTCCATGATTCAAAATCTCATTACGTGGATTACTCTTAAACACATGTCAAAGCCACATAAAAATCCATTTATAATCATCATTATCAAAATCTCATTCATAGGGCTCTAAGGTCTGGTTCAGCATATCGAACCAAAAACGGCAAACCAAATCTGGTTTAGAAACCCAGAACGGTCAACCAAATTTCGAAATGGTCTTCAAGAAATCCTAGAACAGTAGACCAAATATATTCGATCGTCCGAAATCCCCTGATCAGGCAGATCGAAATCTTTTGATCAACCGAAAGAGGGACCTGGGGCCAAAACTGATAGGAAAACGGTATATCAGACCAAATTCAGCATATTGAATTCTACGAATTCTGAAAACGTCCCCCAAGCCCTAGCTCACTTGTTTGCCAGAATGGGAGCTGCCAATGGACCCATCTCTGGTGAACCACAAATCTCACAAAATCCACTAAATGTAGGGTTCTAAGTCCACTAACATTTGGGACAAATTTTACCAAAATCTACAAACTATAGCTCTCAAAATAAATTCATGAACATAAAGAGCTCAAAAACGATCACTGTAGCACATTATACACAAAAACTTCCAAAATCCACAATAAATCACCATAATTCGTAAAAATGGCATGAATCACTCCTAGGAATGCATTTCTACTCATCCACACCATTCCACATTTTTCATGATTTGATACTAATTTATCATGATTTTATGCCAATTACTCATAAAACACATAAACAGAGACGGAGGAGGGACGCGTACCTCTCTGGTGGCCTATACACTCACCGATGAGCCTCCCTTCTCCTCCAGTGAGCATTGAGTATTCTCAGCCATCGGCCAAGCTTCGACAACCCTCCCCTCCTTTGGCCCTCATTCTCCAACTCGACTCACACCCTTCCTCTAGTTCCCTCTCTGCCTTGTGCTCCCCTGGATGCCCGAAGCCATCACCCTTCTTCCCTCTTTATCTTCTCCTGTCCCTTACCACCCTCGAATCCTTCTGGCCACCAGCAGCTTTCCACCGTTGGCAAGGAGGAGATGGGATGAGTGGTGTTGGCTTGTGAGTCGGGGAAGAAAGGAAAGAAGAAGAAGAAGAAGGCACGTGAAGGAGAAAGACAGAAACATTGTGCATGGTTTGACCAGAAGCCAACCAAGATCTCATGCACCCACTCACAAGAGCCACAATAGGCCAAAATGCCACTCAACAGGGGAAACCAAGCCAACACAGCCACACAGAGAGAGGAATACACACATTGGGCCAAAAACACAGTGATTATCCATTAATAAACCATATTACACAAATATCACAATATTCATGATTTATACAAATCTGGATAATCAGGCACAGATGTTACAAACAGATAGGTTGCGACTTGTTTGTGGTAGTGCAGTGTGCTTCGACGGTTGTGTGTGACCAGTACTTATTTGTGTTTGTGGTTTTGCTTAGCCTTGATTCAAGGAATTAGGCTGTGGGCTAAAGAAGACTATGTTTACTGAGTTATGGCTCTGTGGCTTTGGTTTTGTGGTTGTTGTAGGTGTGTTATTTGTAGTTGTGAACATTCAAACACTGTTGCCCGTCTTATTTGCACAGCATGTGCATATGGTTAGATTATATGATTTTGTATGATTTTGGACTTGACTTGGTATAGAATAGCTATTTCAAGTATGCATAAGAGTATTGAAAAGCATGCATATAGTTTAGTTTGAAAGAAAGAGAAAAATGATTTTAAAAGTCATATTTTAAAGTATATGTTGCTTACTGAGCAATAGTGAATTGCCTTATTGTGGTGTTGTGACATATCCAGGTGAGATGCCTGAGCTATTCTGCTTTCTACATGGTTACACTTGGTTCCTTGACGTTGTTTGTCGAGTTGTTTTAGTTTGTGTTTTAGGGTGGGTGTGTGTTGGGTGACTGTTTCGAGTGGTCATTCATGTGTGTTTTGTTTTATATTTTCGCATGTGTAGGATAGGAGTAGGATGCTTTTACTAGTATACATAGGAAGAAGTCACGCTGCCACACATCAAGGGTTTTGGTAAGTATATTGCTTAGATTTATTTCTATTAATTATGCCTTAGAATATGTGCTTGGATTTTGTTTTCAGAGTTGATAATTGATAGAAATGAAAAATGTAGTTAGGTTAGAGTGGTAGTGACTAGGAAGTCGTTACATGGTCGAATCCCGAGCCCAACCTGCAACGGTTGGATTTTCCAGCCATGCAATTCCAGGTAACTGTTTTTTTTTTTAAAACTTCTCTAATTCTCTTTCTTTCTTCTTTCCTATAAATATCCTCCCATCCTATCTCATGTCTTCACAGCTTTTCAACTCTTCTCCACTCTCTACATTCTCAACTCTTCTCTATTCTTTTATACATTACTAGTGCTACACTTCAACTACGTCATCCACAATTTCGATCCACCACTCTCACACTCCACCTCCATCGCTCCATTGTTACGCCTTTATTGCTCTATCATTCTGCCTCCATAGCTACAATTTCTCTACTTTTAATGCCTCTAGTTTCTTTACTTCTTTACCCTCTAATTTTTTATTTTTTATTTTATTTTTTGATTGTTTTAATTAATTACAATAACTAGTTCATCAAATCAAGATATCCCAACTCAAGATTTCGTAATCCATAGCCATTAAAAAGTTAGGAGAAGAACAGCTCCTTTTTGGAAAGATTTAACTCCAAACCCGATTGATGATGAAATATGTTATTGTAATTATTGTGGTCAAGTAACTTAGTTGTAAAAAGGGGGAGGGGGATTGGTAATGGTCATGTTTCAAGTTATAGAGTAAAAAATCAATTAGAAGAAAAAAATAGATATCAAACAAGCTTAACTGCAATTAGATCTAGTGGTGTAATTAATTTAAAATATTCTATGGTAGAAACTAAACATGAATTAACAAAATTTATAATTCAAGATGAACAACATTTTATATTACTTGAAAATAAAAATTTTACTACTTGTATACAAACATATGTAAATCCACAATTTAAAAGTCATTTTAGAAATACAACTAAAAATATAATACACAAACAATTTATTCAAGATAAGGATATTTTAAAGTATATTTAACTTGTAGTTAATGCATATAGTTTAATCATTAACTTGTGTTTAACTACACATTAGATAGATAAATCAAGGAATTTACAAAAAAGAATAATTACTTTTAAAATATTTGATCATCTACATATTGGTATAGCTATTGCAAATGTTATAGAAAAAATTGCTAGGGAGTTTAAAATAAATAATAAAATTAATACAATTTCTTTTAATAATGCTAGTAATAATAATATTGTAATAGATATGTTAAGAAAAAATTTAAAACCTATGCTAAATGGTGATTTATTTCATTTTAGATATAGTTGTCATATTTTTTAATTTAATTGTACAAGAATATATACAACGTATTAGGCATATGTACAAATTATCAGATCATCTATTTTATATATTTAAACATCATCTAAAAAATTTTAAGAATTTAGACAATTATGTGTAGATAATATTATCAAATCTAGGAACTTTGAAATAGATATTTCAACATAAATAGAATACAATGTATGATATGTGAAGTTCGTGTTTACTTTATAGTAACTTCATTTATTATATTGGAAAATCAAATGATCTTTTAAACAGTGATAATTGAAATAATTGTATTATAATTCATAGTTTTTAAAAACTTTTTATTCTACGACCAAGGACTTGTTTGGACAATATTATCTTACTAGTTCTCATTTTTTACCTAATTTTTTAAAAATCATTACTATTTTTTGCATCATATAGGGATACCTTATGTTTTCAACATATTATTACAATAATGAAACAAAAATATAATTTTTATTGGAATGAACTTCCAATGTGGTGTTACTTCGCAATAATAATGAATCTTAAGCATAGATTAGTTACTTGCATGGTAATGATTAATTAAATTTTTACTAATATGAATAAATTTGACTAAGTAGATAAATTTAATTCTAAAGTCAAAAACAAATTATATAAATTGTTCGATGAATATGTTAATCAATTTGGTGGTAGTATTAATTTTATGGTTGCTCCTTACTCTTTTTCTATAATAAGAGAAAACGATAATGATTCTGTAATGTAGAGTAGAATAAAAAACAAACAAGATAAAAATATTCTCAATCAACAAGTAATAATGAATTAAAAACTTATTTAGAATGCAATTTTAGTTCTGATGAAAAAATTGAATTAAATGTATTAAATTGGTGATCTACTAACTCATATAGATATATTATTGTTTTATGTATGGCAAAAGATTTACTAATAATTATGACATCTACTATAGCATCAGAGTCTGCCTTTTCTACAGGGAAAATAGTCTTAAATGATAAAAGATGCAAATTATTGGAGGAATCGTTTAAAGCTTTGGTTTGTCTAAAAGATAGTATAATACTGTGGATTGAATTCAAAATTTGAAGTTGAACAACGAATTGGAAGAAGAAGATGATACAACTTCAACGATAAACATAGAAAACTCTTCTCAATGAATTTCTATTAATTTTGTAATTATATTTTGTTGTGGCTTATAAAACTTTATAAACATTTTTTTTTGTAATTTCAATTATTAGAAAATTTAATAAAATATTTTTATTTAATTTTTAAACTTTATCTATATTTTTTTAATAATTTTTTAAATACATAAACAAAAAGTGCTAAGCCCAAACTGGGCCCTCCCTGACCTAGTCTAACCCTTCAGGCCGATTTAGCAAGGGTCAGAGGACTGAGGTCTTTCCTGCGAAGACCTGGTCCAACCTTGTCTTGCCTCTAGACAGAGCCAACCTGGCCTGACCCAGGCTTGATTGGGCCTTCCATTTTTTTGAGCCGAGTCTGCCATGGTCGACCTTTTGAACATGTCTACATAGAGGTTGATAGAGGCTGGTTTAGAAGGACTTGTCAAAGCTTTAGACTTGGTTTGACACAGTTTCTTTCTTGCTACTTTTCTTTGGACCTGGTTCCTGGTTCTTTGGTATTTGCTGGCCCTTGTGGTTGGGTTACGGTTCTTGGGCTTACTTTTTTTGTGGCTTAGACGTTGGTTCTGTGGCTACTGGTTCGTCAGCACAGCAGGGTTCAGTGTTTACTTTCAGTGGTTGTAGCCCTTGTGCGGTTGGCAGAATTAGTTGTAGGATTCTTTGGCTGCTGTGCTTCTAAATTTTCTTATTCTCAACTAATTTTGCTGCTTGGTAATCTGCTAATTTAGTAGTTTAATTGTGCAAAGTGATCTTTCTTTGCAGTGTACGTTGTTGAGATGTGGATCATCACAATCGCTCTCATGGCTCTACAATAGTTTTTCAGTTGCTTTCTAGCTCAATGATTCAGCGTTTTCTCCGGTCTTTGGGACAATTGCTGTTTTTGCTGGTTTTGAGGGTTGCAGTTTAGTTGCTGTTCAGTGTTGCTGACTGCTGAGGTCCTTGTCACATGTAACCTTGCTTTTTGAATTTTAATAAAATCTAAAGGTCACATGGCCTTATAAACATTCAGGAAGAACAAGAAAGAAAGAAGAAGAAGAAATATAATATTAAGGATATTTTTAACGATGAATTATTATAAAATTTACTTTAGTTGCTGTTTTTTGAATTATTATAAAATTTACTTTAGTTACTTTAGTTGCTTTTTGAATTCTTGAGGGTTGCAGTTTAGTTGATGTTCAGTGTTGCTGAGGTCCTTGTCACATGCAACCTTGCTTTTTGAATTTTAATAAAATCTAAAGGTTACATGGCCTTATAACATTCAGAAAGAACAAGAAAGAAAGTATAAAAAATGATTGACTACAAACATTTAGGTATCAAAGTGAATAAATAATAAAAAAAGAGAGGAAGAAATAGAGAAAAATGATGGATATAATGTTAAGGATATTTTTGTCTAAAATTTATTGAGAACACAGTTTCACGTATGGAAATATTAAAGTAATTTCCGATAAAAATTTAAGATATTAAAGTAATGTATTTTGAAGATCAAGATACTAAAATGAAAATCAGAAACAAAATACGATACCATGAAATAATTAACTCAAGAATTTATATACTTTGAGAATTCATCACGCAAACCCCAAAACGTTCTCTCCCTCCCTCCCTCACTCCCTCTCTCTCTCTCTTATGCACAGTTAAAAATCACCTGAATTGACCAGCCCATTCAAGCAAAACGTAGCTGAGGATAAAACGAATTAGGAAATATCTGACTGTCCCAAATTCCCAATCATCTTATCTGTCTTCGCAAGAAAAAGTAACACTAGACGAAAAACCTATGGGCTAAGGTAGTTGAGTCGAGGTAAAATTTCAAAAAATAATCTATATTTGCAAAGTCCAAAGTCGATGAAAGAGAAAGGAGAGCTACCAACCAATCATCCTTGACCAACATGCTGTCGTCGACATTCATGATACCAAAACAAATTAAAATATAATTAAACAAGCATGATCCTAGGCAATACTTAACCCCAACATGCTTCCCAAACCCCAAAACAAGAAAAGAAAATCCCACGCAAAACATCTGCCAACCCCCCCCCCCTCTCTGTCTCATGTGAACGAATCAAATGAACCGCCGCAAAAAATTACCTCGAAAAGTAACTCTCCCAAAAGTCAACGCCGGCCAACAAATAATATATACAAACATGGTGATACCGATATTATTCATCCCAGTTTAAAAATCCAAGGTAACTCTTGTCCCCTCCCCTTGTACGTTGGAACATACAAACCAAGTCGTCTTCCTCCTCAATTGCGCCCCTCCCCCCTCCCCCCTCCAAAAAAAAAAAAAAGAGAGAAAAAAACCTTAGAATCTTCTCTCTCCGGAATCGGCCAGTTGTTTCCTCTCACCCCCATGTCTCATCAAGAACAAAAGTCACCTCCCTCGTCCAGGCTCCAGTCCCCCTGGAATCTGCAGGTGGATTCCACCAACGTACGCTTCCATCTCGAGACCGCACACGAGATTCAATAAGCAAGCGAGCGCCAACACCGACACCTTTGTCAGATCTCCGCCGACAAACGCAATCCACCCACCACCAATCCCCACGCATACAAACCTCACCGGTCAACAGCACCTCAAGGAAACGAAACCAAGCACCACCTCTTCCATTGCACCGAGCAACGCGATGCGAATGGACCGCCGCGGCTCCAACTCCTCCTCCGAAGATGGCAGCGGAAGCGGCCGGCTGGGGTTCTCGTCGTCCTCGACCGCGCAGGTGCTCGCGATCCAGTGCTTGGCGGGGAGCTCGAAGGCGGACGAGTGGAACGGGGACATGCTGCAGTCCGGGGACATAGTGGAGGAGATCCGCATCGGGGAGTCGGCGTCGATTAGGGCGCCGTTCAAGCACGGGAGGAGCGGCGTGCAGAAGCTCCTGCACGTGTCGTTCAAGAAGGGGGAGACGTCGATCCTGGTGAGGGTGAGGAGGGGAAGGGACGAGTACGTCGAGCTCGTTGCGTGCATCGTGCCGCACGAGGCCTCCGGTAAGAGGCACTACGTGCTCAGGAGTATCCATGACCCCAACTATGCCGTAGGTTTCGTCGATCGGATGGAGCGCGAGTGCGTCGAGATGCAAGGTATATATGTATGTATGTACGTATGTATTCATGTCTTCTTTTCTGTCTCTTCCAACCATGAGGAGGTAAGTATGGAGTGTTTGATTAGGAGTGATTTGATGGTCGAGATGAGAAATAACTATGCAGGCCCTGACGCATAGTATTTGGTTGGATCGGATTAATGTTCGATTCTATGAATTTTAACCGTTGGACGATTTTCTGATGGTTGGATTTAATTCAATAGTTTTGCTTGCATTTGGAGGAGAGAAAAATTCAAGTACACCACATTTATTAGCCATTCCAGTTGTTGTATCTAATGGATTAGATATTTACATGGAGATTGGACCTCTCAAATTGAGAATCATGTCAGACGTATTAGACTTGTCAACGTAGAGGATTTCTAGAGCGCCAAGCTTTTAACTAATTTTTGAGGGTTTGGACGTAAAGTCGTGATTTGGTTATTTTGTTGTCGACTATTTTTTAGATATTTTTGTTTGTGGGTAGTTGCATTATGGAGGAAAAACTAGTCTGATATGGAATACATGTTGATTCTATCACTTCTTTTATTGTGATTAATTCAGTATGTGCTCTACAAGAATGGCAGTCTGAATCTCAGTCGGTGAGAAACACCTAGATAACATTAGTTTTAATAGAAATTGGACTAATCTGAACTGTGATAGGACTTCAATTTTTAGGAAATTGTTTGAGATCTAATTTCCCAGGAGAAATTATTCCGCACTTGGTTGTTATGGAGAATAGAGGTTTAGACGTTTTGAAGAATATATTGAAAGAAAACCAAAGAAACTAGTTTTAGTTGCAAGTGTCTTTCGTTTGCAGGTAAACATTTTTCTTCTTCTTTTTCAGTACTATGTAGAAAATGTTGTTTCTTGGGGCTTTCTTCGTTGAAAAGGACATGTTTCTTTCAATTCGTTCCCTCATTCTGCTTTACTGCTTTGGTTCTCTAATTCTGTAGGACAGCTAATGTCTTCTTCTTGTTTGGTCTTCCTACGACGCGACACGTTAGTATAATAAGACATACATAATGACTCCTTCTGTCAAACTACTAGTAATTTGGTGGCCGTGCCAAATTGTCTTAGATCTGCAGCTGTCAGAAAGTAAATAAACAAAACCGAAAGTTCTCACCATTTACTAGTAATTTGGTGGGTCTCCTCGACGCACATAACGTGCTCCGTTCCGAAAAAACAACAAAAGTAGATTTTATTCTCCCCAAAACCCATTAAAATATCCTGACTGAATCTCACCCACCTCTGTTGAATTTTCTACTTGGATCTGCCGCGTCACCCATCCAGCCCTCACCATTTAATCAATCCGCAATTCTCTCATCGTGCACCAACGTAAGGCAACTTTGTTGTGACAGCTATGAGACATCCGTTTCTTCAACCCATGCATTCCCATTCAGAATAACAACAACCAATAGCCCTGATCCAAAGCTAGCTTCAATGGACGCAACCAAATCACTTACTAGATCTTCCTTGTGTTAGTGCATGACAGAAGTTGCTAGCTATTGCTTCATTTCTTCCTATGTCGAGTTTTTTCCCCTTTTTCACTCATGGTGTGTCAAAACTTTTGACAAAAATCAAGGTTCAAAGAGCACAAGGGTGGCATCTGCACTGAGCAAGGCACAGCTGCAAGACGGGTACGTGTCGTATCCCTGGGAGAAGAAGATGAGGGAGTCACTGCCAATACACCACTCCAGTTGCTTCCTCTCGCTGCTGATTCTCCCAAGGTCAACCGATCCTTCTCACGCCCAATACAAAACCTTGGAGGACACTCTAGCAAGGGCCAATTCATGGCTCAACTCCTCTCAGGCCTCTGGGGTCCCCATTGTTTTCATGAACATGCAGACTGAGGCTTTGCTTACAAAGGTAATTAATGTGATATCAATTGCCTAGAGTTGAGAACTTTCTGTAGATGCATTCTGGTTAACTTGTTTATGTGATCACTGTGTGATAGATCTCGGGGGAGACGGCATCGTCGACGGTGAATGCTGGGTCGCTGAATGATCTTGCGAATCTTCCGAATGCAAGTCTTTATGGTTTCGAAGATTATCATGGAGTGGACATTGGAGTGGTGAAGGCAGTTCGTCTCTGGTACACGCCTGTTGCTGGAGAGTATGCTGTTGAGATCAAGCTTCTTCAGGGAGATACAAAGCTTGGGTTTGCAGTTAGTCGCACAGAAGAGGTTCTTCATTAGCTCTTCTCTTGCCCTACTTTTTCCTGTTTTACATGCTTTTGGTATAATCTAGACCAATACATGATCAACTATGCTTGATAACGAAATCTTAATATTTTCGAGTTGAAGTACTCCTCTGCATATGGTGTCAGCTCTTGAGAATAACCTTATTAGATCAATTAATTAGAAACATATATGCTATTACGTCAAGACAAGTTTTTTATTAGTATTTAATTACGATTAGCTTAAACTAGGATAAACCTCATTTTAAGTTTTTAAGAATAATTTTTTATTTCTTAACATCTAACTATTAGATTAAAACTCTAATATGATCGAAATTATTTAAAAGACTTGTACAACAAAAATCAAGTGATTTTGAAATTCCTAAATATTGAATTTAGTTTGTACTTATAACTTGTTATAGTTTATAGAAAATCATTGAATTTGTATATGAATAGATCTATGTGTCATGAGTTTCTAATTGATATTGATTTTGATATGTACTTGATCTAGATGATGTAAATTAAAATATATGATTTACATTTTTATTTTGAAACTTATAATTTAGATATCTAGTGATTTCTCCTTTAAAACCATTGAACTTATATTTACATAGATATGTATGGAGTTCTAAATGATGTGAATTTTAGCATGTATTTGGTCTAAATGATGTAAATTAAAATCTTCGAATTATATTTTGATTTTGTATGTGTAGCTCGTGTTTTTTAAATTTGTCATTAAAATACTCAAATAAGGACAAGATTTAGCTTATCCACTCCCTATTTTATTAAACTTTTATTCATGGTTTTCAATTAATTTTGTAAAATCGACGATGGTCTTAGGGCATGCAAAAGAATAAAAAAAAAACAAAGAAATTAATCGAATACATCCAAGCTCAATCCAAAGGACAATGTAGAATAAGAAAGTTCTAAGTAGGGGTACAAATGGATCAAATACAACAAGAATATTAGTGTCACCATAATTATATTTGTTTTTACAATACAAATACAAATAAATATATTATCTAGATATGAGAAGTGCATATCCATATCCTTAAAAATTGGATACGAATACGGATATGATACAAATATTTGATGTAACGACTCATGCCTAATTAACGAATATTAACTTCAGACCTAACAATCGAATCCAAAATGCTTAAGCTAAAGTTGTTATGATAGTTAATCCTAGTTTTTATTGAGCCCCACCCATTTCTTTTTCTAAATATTATAAAACTAAATCTTGAGATATTATAAGATCTTTCATTTGAACATCTGACATACTTGTCAGAATTCACAGTTATAACTAGGAGAAGTAGGATTCTAGAGCTGACTCTCACTCCTTTAAGTACTATACTTAGTTCCTACATTTCCGATTGGTTCAAGTTCTTATATCAGTTATAATGACTCAAATCCAACTAACCCATAACAATCTTAGACTCATCAATGTGGGACTCAAGTGTAGAAGTTAACTTCTAGTTGGAAGCAATCATATCTTAGTTTTTGGAAATGTAAAAGAATCACTGTCCCAAAATCCATTTGATTCTGAGAAACTAGTAGTGTTTAGTAGAATTGTTAAATCATTGTAAATTCTAATTGGAAGCTACATACTCAAAAACTATTCAAAAGTTTTACCGAACCCTAAATCTTGAAATGTTACATTTAACAGATAGAATTGGATTAAAAAAAAATGAATATAATAAAATATCAATAAATTTTTATGTTCGAGGCTTAAAAAATATGTAAGTAAATATAATTTTTACATAGCTAATCATATGAAAATCAATAGATTATGACTATTATTAATAAAAATATATAAATTGTAATTAAATCAAAGAACATATCTATATAATATGGATATAAAATAGATAACTGATACGAATACAGATATCATAGAGATTTAAAAAATAATATTATATCTATATCCATATCTATTCGAAATAGATATGGATAATTAATATGTATACTCGCGAAAACAAATATGAATATGTGTTTACAAAAAGCATGTGCATGTATAAGTAGTACCTCTTTGCTTCCGTCCTCTTCTGTGCTTACGATGAGAGGGGTACTTGTACTTCTATGGTTTGAACTCATAAGTTTTCATGTGCATGATGTTTAGCCACCAACTTCATTTGTCTTGAAGTATATAGTTGTGTAAACCTGCATATATATGGGGAATATCTGGTGCGGGCAGATACAATGTGATCATGAGCCGTGAATTTTTTCATTCCAATATTCAGACGCCTTGGTATAGTGGTTGCCAATTTAATTGTCAATGCTTTAATGATACATCTTTGACAGGGTTTTATCTACATATCATCCGTGGTCGACGACGACGATCCGGGGCTCCCGTCAACGCGCTCCGGCCTCCGGGAGCTCTACAAGGAGGCAACAAGGTTGGGAAAACTTCTCGTGATCTCCAGGGTCTGCAACGATAAGGTCCTCCCATGGATGGTCTCTCCGGCCGGCGCCATCCGCTGCTACGACACCGTGTCCCTCAGCCAAAAGCTCTCTCTCCACCGCCACGCTATCCAGTCCATCCTCATCCACGTCCTCATGTGGGCCCATGAGCTCCCGCCACCCCCGCAAGCGGCGGCACCACCTATCATGATGCCACCGTCGCCGGACCTGTTGATGCAGAACATGTCTCTGAATGATGAGGCCAGGATCGTGAGGGACACTGCTGGAGAGGCCTCGTTTAGGTTCATTGATTTCCCCATCTCCAATAGCTGGGTGTGAGCTCAATATTCTACGTCTCTGTCACTATGTGTCTCTCACGGTAGGTTTTTCTGTCTCTTGTGTCGCGCACTTGGAATGGAACCAAAGTATGATATCCGCTACTTTTGGGTGATTAGTGGGGTCTATCATTTGAATAAAACAGGTGAAGTTAAGATGAATCGAATGTTTGTAGATAGTGATGTTTAGTTATAAAACCAAATAAAATTTCTCCACCTCAAGACATTCAAATTCTTTTATCCGAATGGTTTTCTCTTGTACTATATCATCATTTTTGGAATATGATGAAGAGAAATTTGATGGATCTTTTAAATTTTTTCCATTAATTAGTCAAATAACATTGATACCTTCTAAGGTATTAATCAAACCTTTATAGCTCCCATTACTAAAAAAAAGTAAGGTCAAAAAAAATTGAGATTATAGGTCTATTAGTTTATTAAATAGTAGTTACAAAATTATTTTTAAATGTCTTATTTTAAAACTAAACCCTATTCTTAACACTCTATTAAATGATTCTCAAAGTGTTTTTCTTCGTAGTCGCAACATTAGTGACTGTTTTCTAGTAGTCTAGTAAACGCTTCATATTCTTCACTCTTCAAAGAGGTCAAGAATTGTGGTTAAATTAGATTTTGAAAAAGTCTTTGATAGTGTAAATTAGGATTTTCTTTATGAATGCTTTCAATGGATTTGGTTTTAGGAAAAAAATAGATGACTTGGATGGAAATGTGTATCTTTTCAGCAAAATTCTTTATTCTAGTCAATAGATTACCTAGAGATTCTTTTGAAGCCTCAAATAGACTTAGATCTCTATCTCTTCTATTATTTATAATTGTTACTCATGTATTAAATAGAATACTCTATCGAGGAAAAGGCAATAATTTAATTGAAGGAATAAAATTCCCTCGTAATGGTCCTGAGATATTAAATATACAATATGCTGAAAACACTCTGCTCTTTCTAACCCATTTGATAGTTGTATCATCAACCTCAAAAGAATTCTTTGCTGCTTTCAAGCTTGCTCTGGACTAAAAATCAATTTCAATGAATTCTTCTTAGATGGAATTGAAATTTCTGAACTCTTAGCTAATAGATACAGTTAGACTTGAAATTCGGGTCGGGCCGGCCCGGCCCGGCCCATGAAACAGGCAACCCGTCCGGGCTTGGGCCGGGCCGGCTGCTTAAACCCATGGGCCCGGCACGGCCCATGGCCCGCTTGTGGGCCGGGCCCACGGGCCGGGTCGGTCCATCGGGCCTAGAAAATACAATATATTAAAAAAAAAATTATTAATATATTTTTTTTGAAATTCAAAAAAAAAATTACATTTTTACATAAAAAATACAAAAGATATTTACATCATTTGTTTTACATTTTTTTTCAATTTTTACATAAAGAATTATTCATTTGGAGAGTCTGTTCTACTTGTTGAAGTTGATGTCGCATCATCGTCTTCTTCTGATTCAGACTTTAAGCTCAAACCTTGAAAACGATCAACCGCATCGTACCAATCTTTCAAGCAGA